>NW_006499897.1:1359747-1371427 GCF_000471905.2 Amborella trichopoda | reverse complement strand
TACGTAGTACCGTATACTACTACTACTACTACTACTACTACTACTACTACTACTCTACTACTACTATACTATACTATATTATATATACAGACAGAGAGAGAGAGAGAGAGAGAGAGAGAGAGAGAGAGAGTTTTAAATATTCAGTTTTTCCCCACTTATAGTTACATATACAGAGGGTTCATGTTACAGGTATCATGTCCCTCGCTCATGGCTTAATCCTACTGGAAATGTGTTGGTTCTCCTTGAAGAGCTTGGGGGTGATCCCACTAAGATCACCATAGTAACCAGAACAGGACAACAAATATGCAGTCATGCATCAGAATCAGATATTCCACCAGTTGACTTTTGGGACAAAAATAAACTTGACTTTGAGGCTGTGAGCCCTGAAGTTAGAATAAGTTGTGAACGAGGGTGGCAGATTTCTTCTGTCGATTTTGCAAGCTTTGGAACTCCACAAGGGAAATGTGGCTTGTATAGTCATGGATCCTGCAGTGCTAAGGATGTCCTATCACTTGTTCGCAAGGTGGCACAATCGTTTCTTTCTCATCTTCTTCCCATATTAAGTTAATTCTTTATATTGATAAATTTCATTCTATGAATTTCTATGGAAAGTCAAGTTTTTGCAGAGTTCTGAAATTTTGGGTATCTTCAAGAGGCTTTCAAATTTTTGGGGTGTTGGATAAATTCTCGGAAAGACCTTGAGAATGGTTTGAGGGAAACTTTTCAAAATGAGTAAAAAAACTAGAAAGATATATGAATAGGTTAGTTTTCCATGTACTTTCTAATACTTTCTAAACTACATATTTATGGAAGCTTGTGTTTGATGAAATAATTCAAACTTTGTTATGATTTCTTATGAACTTATCTTTTGAAGTAAGCAAAAAATGAGAGAAAAGTGAAGAAAAATAATGAATTTGGGGAAATGTCTGGCATAACAAAGGGCAACTTTCTTTTGGCATGTCTTTCGATATTACCCAATGTTTAGTAGAAATTGGAACTAGTGAGCACTGTACCAGCACTGTTGTGTCCACTAAAAGTGTGCCCACACATGCGATTATGTGTTGGATCTTCGAATATGCACATACATGGAATGCTCATTTTCTTAGCATAAGCTTTCCAATTATGTACTGTTATCTTTTGAGGATGGATAAAATAAAGTCAAGTATTCTGATGAATCTTCCCGAAAGTTTACTGAGCATTTCGTCCATGGTTATCAAATTATTTGGCTTGCTTATGTGTGCTGCATTTACAGACATGTGTTGGGCATGAAAGTTGCTCTATCCCGGTATCTGCAAGCGTTCTTGGGGATCCATGCCCATCAGTGGTGAAAAGCCTTGCAATCCAAGCTACATGCACTGATTTATATACTTAGTGCTCCGAATGCTTGAAAGGTATAATACAAATTTCCATTTTCCTTGTCTCTCTTTTAGTTTGATTTTGTGACAGGCTAATGTTATGATCTCTATGTAAACGATTGAAAGTCATTGAACAGATATTCTGTTTTTCTGACTGTTGCTTCTCCTGAATAAATAGTGGTCTTATCAATAGGCTGTGAAGCATAGCAGCGTGGTTGCTAAGCTTGTATTTCAAGCACCATGTAAATTGTAAATGGTCGAACAAACATTTTGTTTTTCATGTTTTGGAATAAAAAGTTGCCTCTGTCAATTAACTTTGAAGCCTAACAGCCCCCCCTTTCTCTCTCTCTCTCTCTTCATATGTGTGATCCAAGATTCATTTGATTAGAAATATTCCGAAATTGTTAGGTCAATATTAATTTGTGATACAAAGCAGTTGTAAGATATCTTTGGCAAGGGACATGCCAATGGCCAAAAGCCTACAAGTAAAAAGCACGAGTTTCATCATCATTTGAGCTTTTTCTTAATTAATTGGGGTCAGGTATATGAATCATAGTTTTTTATTCTACTCTATTAATGGCCATGTCTTCAGTGAGGTCATAACTCCCTATATCTTTTCGGATTACTTCCAACCACGTCCTTTTGGGCATACTTTTTGCCCTTTTCAGTCCTTCTAGTTGAACTAACTCGCACCTCTTAACAGGTGTAGTACTTCGTCGTCACACATAGCCAGCCCACGTAAGTCTACTCTCTCTCATTTTATCGCCTATTAGTGCCATGCCTAAATTCTCTAGAATAGATTCATTTCGAATTCTATCCTTCTTGTCTTGTCACTCATCCATCTCAACATCCTTATATCCGCCACACTCATTATATGAGCATATTGTTTTTTGTCCGCCTAACATTTCGCCCCTTAGAGTAAGGTTGCTCTCACCGCGGTCCTATAGTACTTGCCTTTCAACCTCATCGGTATGTGGCGATCACATAAAATTCTAGTTGCACATCTCCACTTTACGCACATATCTCTAATTCTGTGTGCGACATCTTTCTCGATCTCTCTATTTTCATGGATTATCGACCGAAGGTATCAAAAGTGCGGTTTTTTTTTTATTTCCTGACCGTCAATCTTGGCTAGTTCTTCGTCTCTACTCTTATTATTATTAAACTTTCACTCTATATACTCAGTCTTAGTCTGGTTAATTTTAAAACTTTTGGATTCTAGAGCATCTCTCCAAAGTTCTAACTTTGTGTTGACGCCGTTTCGGGTCTCATCAATCAAAACTATGGCATCTACGAACAACATGCACCACGATAACTCATCCTGTAGTGTTTAGTTAAGTCGTCCATAACTAAGACAAAGAGGTACGGGCTCAATGCTGACTCTTGATGTAGGCCTATTGTCACTGCAAACTCATTTGTCTTTGCAGTAGTTGTTCGTACATTAGTTAGCACTCCATCGTACATATCGATGTAGTGTCTAGAGACACCTTTTTTTCCCAACACCCGCCAAATAAAATCTCAAGGTACTCTATCATAAGCTTTCTCTAGATTAATAAAGACCATGTGGAGGTTTTTTCATTTCGCCCTAAACTTCACAATCAGTTGCCTAAGTAAGAAATAACCTCAGTTGTTGACCTTCCTGGCATAAAACCAAATTGGTTTTCAGATACACGTGTTTCATGCCTTAGTAGTTGCTCAATGACTCTCTCCCAGAGCTTCATAGTATGACTCAGACGCTTGATCTCTCGATAGTTTGCACAATTTTGTGTCTCTTTTTTTCTTGTAAATAGGTACCACAATACTTTTCTTCCATTCGTCTGACATTTTTTTTGTTCTCAACACCTTTCCTATCTTCATCCTTTTCAAAGCTTCTTTCACTTATAACATCTTAATCCTACGAATGTATCTATAACCTCCGCCATCACTTGTACCAACAGTCCCTTCTACCACCATGTTATCATTGTTCGTCATTTAATACTTTTTGAAAATAGACTCTCCACTTTTTATTGACCTCGTCATCCTTCACCAAGACCCTTTGATCCTCACTCTTAATGCATTTAATATGGTTTCGATCCCTACACTTCTTCTTTTTTATTTTTGCTAATTTGAAGATATCTTTCTTACCTTCTCTTGTTCTCAGTTTATTGTATAGATTACTATATGACTTAAGTTTAACTTTACTTACCATTTGTTTAGCATTTTTACATTTTTTTAAGTTTTGATCGTTTCTATTATACTGCTAAGTTTTATAACATGATTGTTTTTTACTAATGGCCTTCTAAACATCATCATTCCACTACCAAGTTTTCTTATTGAAGTTTATTTTCTCTCTAGGTTCTTCTAAAACTTCTTTTACCACGTTCTTGATACGTTCAGCGATCTCATTCCATATTACATTGACATCATGTTCAAAGTTCCATTTTCTTTCTTCGACTGATGTATCCTTAAATAAGTCTATTTTTTTATTTTTTTAAATTCCACCACCTAGTTCTTGGACGTCCATTACGTTCGTCCTTTCTCCTCCATGTCTCTATGCAGACGTCCATGACCACGAACCTATGTTGCATCTCATATCAAACCACAACACTATGAGCTTCACAATGGACGACCCAATAAGAGATGTTACATAACTTATTCTGGCCTAGGAACAAAAACTAGCGTTTCTTTCCATGTCTAGACAGAGCACTAAAATTTCAAATAACTGTCTTAGAGCACTTCCCAATGTATGCATGCATGCATAGATGTCTATGTGTCAGAGACAATACAAGTATTTGGCTTTCTGCAATGATCAAATGATTTGTGCCTTTACTAGTAGACAGACTTTGCAAAAGCATCATGAAAGGTTTTGAATCTATTGCAAAGGCAATGCCTCCAAAAAAATAATCTCACTGTGATCAAAATGCCATCTTTCCTTCACTAGCTTTTTCATTGCAATAAAGCCAAAATTTTCAAGAATGAGTTAAAGGAACCCAGTAATCCACCCATGAGCTCTAAGAACCTGTCATTAAATATTGGGAAAGGGGACTTCTCAATCAATCTGGACCCCGAATAAGCTTCCTTGACAAACACAGTGGTTCGAAGTGCGAATTCTCTTGTGGGTTATATAGAATAATCCATAGTAGCTAGCCAAACATACAAAAGCCTACAATGTAATGAGAGTATGAAACACATCCAGTTGAGCAAAAGCTGGCCTCTTCTCCATTATTAAGCTAAGAAGCTCATGAAAATGTGCCACTGCTTGTTTTCTTGCAGCTGGACTAGCATACTTGAATTATTGAGCATTCATATATGATAAAGAACGAAACCAGTTTCTAACATTCTTTGAACCTCCTCTAAAGACTTCATATCACGCCTAAACCCATCTAGAAAATCTAATTTAAAAGAAAATGGGCCTAAGAAATCACCATCTTTTGATATTGGGACTTTATTGCCAAGACCAGAGATTGAGAGTGGAATTCAAAAATATACCAGAAATGTAGTTTTCAGAGCGACAAGTTTGGGTCCAGTGTTTCAAACAGCACTAGGCGACACCCAGGTGGCCATAGGGGTCTAGGCCACCCAGTGCTTAGATGGGCCTCCAGAACCTGGGGGCCTCATGGTGTAACTGAGGGTATGGCCATAATCCCAGTTAAAAAAAAAAAAAAAAATCGAGAAGAGAATTTTGATAATCCATAAAACCATAATCCATATTTTCATACAATGCTAAAACAGTAAAACCATACAAGCATACACTGATAGTCTGATACACTGTAAATTGTACACATAAAAGTTAGATAGTAGAACTAGAAACTAAAAATAAGAAAAAAAACATACAGAAATTAAAAAAATATATAGTCAATGACACAATAGTCAACACTCAACACCAAGAATCTTCACTCTTCAGTCATCATGATCATCATCATCATCAGAAAGAATAAGGTAAGCTTCATCATATGCATCAGAATTGTGGTCATCATCATTAGAGTCATCTCCCTCTTCAATATAACACTCATCTTCTTCTGTTTCTTCTGAATCTGTCTCTTCCTCATCATCTTCTTCTGCCTCCCTCTTACTAGTATGTGTGCAAATGAGGCTCTAGGAGTCTTAGTTGCTCTACACTTTTCTATCTTTTTGTGCTTCCCTGAACTTAAATATTGTATAATTTCCTCCCTGGTAGTGTCAAGACTATTTTTACACAGAGCAACATCCCCCTTAATACCGGCAATGTGTTTTTTAAAAGGGTAAATGCCCTCATTAATATCATTTCCACAATAATTATATTTAATACGATTTTTGTCATTCGGATTCAGGTTATAACCACACTTCCAACCCGGATCACCACTTTTAGAAGAACCAGGAGAAGATATTTCTACATAATAAGGCTCATTTTCATCATTTTGTGGTTCTTTTAAATTCAAAAGTTGTCTAATCTCATCCCGAATAGCTTCAGGAACCTTTTTACAAGAAGCAACATTCCCTTTTATATCGGCAAGATGTTTCTTGAATCGATTAATACCCCCATTGGTATCTTTTTCACAAAAATTACACCTTATACAATTTTTATCGTTTGGTTTTGGGTTATAACCATACTTCCAACTTGGATCACTTCTTCTAGAAGTAGTAGAGATAGACGTATTTAAATGACAAGGATTTTGTTCTTGTTTTTGTTTTACGGAACTCATATATTGCCTAATCTCTTATCTGATCGCTTCAGGAACATTTTTATAAGGGGCAACATTCCCCTTAATACCGTCAAGATATTTCTTAAACCGATTTATGCCCCTTTTCGTATCTTTTTCACAAAAATTCATTTGAATTCAAGTTATATCCATATTTTCAACCCAGATTTCTACTTCGACTATAACTTGAAGAAGACATCTCAAAATAAAACAAAACTAGCTATCTAAAAAATAAATTTTTGTACTTACTTTGATTGCTCAAACTCCAAACTCCCACGTATGAGATGTTTTCTGATGCTAAAATAATAAAAAACCCCTTCTAATAGGATTATAAAACTCCAAAACTAAATCAAATCTACCTGGGTGATGTTTGGATCCGTTTTTCGTAACTTTGAGAAACACTTCAATCCCATAAAAGTTACAAAATTTAGTTTTCTTGAGGTTTTTTTCTCTCCAAAATAGGTTCTTATGGGTTTAGGTATGAAATGAACTTAAAACCCATCATTCAAACCCTTTATATTTAAAAAAAAAAATCAATGCCACTCAGTTTGGCTGCCTAGGCCTAAGCAATGAGCCCAGGCCTTCTGGACCGCCTAGGCGTTGGGCGGTTCGCTTTTTGGAACACTGTTTGGGTCCATTAAAATTGATCTATTCAAGTTGATCTTATCAAGACTTGTCTCCATTCCAATTGATCGTTTCAGGAGGATCTGACCATCCAAAGAAATCATCAAGAACTCACTCAAATAACTCCTTTAATGTTAATACCAAAACATGGGGTATTCTATTCCCTCCATGAACAGTGAATTTTGATATTGTTTCATTTATGGAGACAAGGGTTCATGGCTTTTTCTGAAGCTCCATGGCCCTGTGTCCAGTTCATGGAACCTATGATAGCCTTTCTTCTTGGGTCTCCATTGCAAGATGCTTTATGGAGACAGTTCCAGTTTGAATGATACTTTTACAAGGGAGGATGCAATGGTTCATGGGCTTTTTTGAAGATCCATGGCCTGTGTCCAGTTCATGGACCCTATGATAGCCTTTTTTCTTTGGGCAGGATGCTCTTCTTTTGTGCGAGACTTATTGATGCAGAGAAGCTTCATCAATTTGCGTTACTTATTGTATGCATTTCACACAAAAGAAGTCATTATTGCATGCATTTCTTCCTACAAAAGCACACCACAAGTTGGTTCTTGTTAGAGATGGTTGGTGTTGTTTTAGGGGGCATTCAGGTTGGTGGTAGTAAGATGTTATGGAATAAACTGTGGTGCTTTTGGCATAGGGAGCGAGCAGGTTAGTTGCATTAACATGTTAGTGGATAAATTTTGGCACTTTTGGTATCTTTTTCCCTCTCTCCATACAGGCCATTGGAAAGAAAAACACAAGAGCATAAGGCAAGAAAAAACAAATACAATTCTTCAATCCCTTTCCTTCTATTACGTAAATACAAATAATGAATGGAAATTATCCGTATTCATTCTCTTTTAACCATCGGGGTAGCCATTGAAACAAAGAGGAATGGATCAGCCACCAAATTGGCGTGGGGCTGGGTCCAATTAAACTTGTTGGACTATATTTTAAAAAGAAAAAAAGAAAAAAAAAAAGAATACTTTAAAATATAAAAAAGTTAAAAACATTTGTCTTAGTTGATCAAATACATTGAAACCAACTAGTGTGAATGGCCAAAATCGGTCAAATATTAAATTTTGACTGATTTTTTAACAATCTCATTTTTTTTTTTTATGGACCATACAGCCAAGTCACCTATTAGCATTCTAGCGGGGCCACCACTTCGATTTGATCTTGATAACTATGCTTTTAGCCTTCCATTTACATATGCTTCTCAAATGAAACATAAAACTATTCCAGGAGGGCACATAGAGACAAAAACTAAACATCTAGGAAGAGGACATATTATGGAACGTGATAAGTTGGAGCATACTGTCCATTTACTTCCTTAGGTAAACCTAGGAATATTTTTAGAATCCCAAATATTAGTGATGTAATATCTTGAGCAAAGTGATAAAACTTAAAAGACTATCCAATTTTCTTTGGGAAAAACTCTAGTCGAAGAAAATCATCTAGGTATTCTTAGTTGATCCCAAAAACTCAAATAAAAACTTTCCTCCAAAATATCTCTTTTACATGAGGGAATTTGTGTACAGTATGCTCCAGCAAGCTACCCACCTTGGGGACAAAGACATTGGATATAGAGGTAGATAGAGCAACTAAATCCTTTTAGAGAGAGTGATCCTAGCCCTTCATAGAGATAATACTATTGGACCGATGTAAAACTAGCCATTTAGAGAGAGAGAGAGAGACTGCATCCCCTTTGCAAGAGATCCTCTGCCATAAAGGCAGCCATTTAGAGAAGGGTGCAGTTTGCATAAGGCAATTTTAAATAATTAAAGTAAGACATGTTAATTATAAAATTTAAAGCTTTAAACATGATGTAAATTGAATAGACATATAAACACTTAAAAGACACTGAAAATAGATACTGTGTTAGAAGATGCATTATTTTTAAAATTTAAAATTTTTTTTTTTTCACATACACAAATGTCGAGGCTGAGATGATCGACCAAAGAGTTTTCCACTATCGAACAACCGCTTCTAACACCTTTCTGAGTTGCACCTTCAATAATATAAAATTTAATTTCTATAAATTCTTTCCTGGGAAAGAGAGAGAGCTTAATTTCTATAAATTGTTTCCAGGGAAAGAGAGAGAGCCTAGATTCACCCCTTCAAAGATCTCAAATTTGATTCCTTTCACTGAGCTGCACAAAAATAGAGTCTTAATTAAATGAGGAGAAAAATAAGTCATAGGAAGACCAGCCCACTCCTCTCCACCCTTATTCTAGTATCAACCGCAAGCTCAGGATCTTTCTAACCATTCCACGTGCACATCATTGCCCACATACCTAAGGGGTGCCGCCTTCGAACTCCTTTGCTTTCCTCAAAAAGCCTGTTGTTCTCCGAGTGAGTCTGGTTTTCAATTCAAGTGAGTCTAGTTTTTTTTATGTTTTTCTCTCTTTGATATTCAGAGGTATTTTTTTTTTTGGTAATTCAATGGAGAGGAAAGGCTCGTGTTTTTTTAAAGTAGATTAGTAGTTAGACTTTTTGAAGGTATTAGTGGGATTGTGTTAACCTCAACGTGGCGATTAAGGTGTGGCGTGCTACCACCACGAACCCTTCCTTGATATTCAAGTGTTATTGAGTGGGAAAGTGCTATTCCGTCACTTTCTCTTTGAAAACCGTGTAAAGAAATATGGGAAGTCTTTCTCTAGGAGGTGTGAGTTTTTTTTAGTGAGCATTAGCAAGCCAATTGTGAGGTCTTTGACTCTATTCTCACCAAAGGGTAGGGGCCCAAATCCCCATTGACATATTACTTTGAGAATGGGTTAGAGCCTTGTCGGTAGTACGAACGAGCACTATGATAAAGTCTTTGCCTCCATTCTCACCAAAAAGTAGGGGCCTCGCCAGTGACTTACCTTTTTTTTTTTATATTTCAATTCCTTAATCCTGAATTTCAAATCCTCACCTAATGTGTGTGAGAGAGAGTGTTTTGTAAAGACTGACTGGGCAGTTCTTTGAGATATAGCTCAATATGATTTATGTTTGTCCAAAATCATATAGTTGAAGTCTTTGCTTCACGTATTTGATCCACATAATAAAAAAAGAAAAAGGCTCTAATGATAATGAATACTTTAAAAAAAACACTGCATGTGTATACTTTAAAAAAAACACTGCATGTGTAGGTTAAGGAACGCAAACAAGCATGTGAGCTTTAGAAAAGCGTCCTAACGGTTAAGTTTATAACGACGGAATCTCTCTTAGTATCAAGAGAAGGCACCATTACTCTCACCAGGTCACAAAATTCGAGGAAGCATGCCCTCAGGAAAGTAAAGAGGCTCCTAGATGATTATGCATTGTCAAAAAATGCAGGAGGCTTGAATGCTAGGTGAGAGGTCTCGGGCCGAGATTCGGGCTGGATTTGGCACTAAGAAGATCCTAAACATATCTAAATCCAGGCGTAAGAAATGCTTCAAAATATATACTTTTAATTCTTCAATAAGACTTTCAACATAACGGTTAGTTATCGTATATTGGAAATAGACTTTTAATTCTTGAAATAGCCAAAACGCACGTTATGAATAAAACCTGAGACCCAGTGAGGTCGGCCCAGTAAGTCGACCTGGTTCTAGGTCCTTTGAGGTCGGCCAAGCAAACCAACCTGGTTCTAGGTCCAGCCCAGACGTGGTAGGTCAAATCCAAGTCGAGCAGTTGAGACCTGGTAGGCCCACTTGGGTCTAGGTCCATCAGAAGATTCTGGTTTAGGAATCCCTCCAAAAAATTTCACTCTAAAATTTTTTACTAAATTCTAGCAAATGTTGATTAAAGCCTTTTAACTTTTTCAATCTGCAGCATTTCTCTTAACTAAAACCAATATCAACAAATGCTTGAAACCAAATTTTCAGCCCCGGATCCTCATGTGTCTCAGCTGAATCACTCTTTGATTTACAGGCGATCAAATATATTTTTGATTTACAAGTGATCCAAATATCTACTCTTCGAACAAAATCTATCGCTTTAAACCAATGGTTTAAAAAGCGGATCGGTGACCCAATCCGGATCGGCGAATCGGCGATCCGGATCTGGAATGGGCTGAATCGGTCGGATTAAAACTTCAAAAAAATCCGAAAAAATTATTAAAATTCATTATAAATGTTGTTTTTTAGAAATCCAATAAAAAATGAGGGTACTACATTAGTAACTTTCATTTTTTTTTATCAGTTTGTGAATATTGAGATGCTCTTTCCCTGTATAAACTTATTCTATCTATTAAATTTACATTACATAAAAGAAAAATCATAGAATTATCATGGATAAAATATATAATTATATATGGACTATTATAAAGAGTAGACTAATCAATGAAAGGATGGCCATTAAAATCTCATTTTGGCGAAAAACCCTAATCCGCAAAAAAAAACTCAAACTATTACAGCCTAATTAACTATAATCCAAAATTATTACAACCTCACTAATTATAATATTATATACTGAAATTATACTTATTAGTTTACATTTTATAATTATTTTATTAGAAAAATAATAACAAATTAAAAATATTTTATAATATTATCTAATTTAAAATGTATTATTCACAACTGTAAGAAAAATAGTACATTACATGATTTATAATGTAAAAATTCATAAATAAAATAAAATATTTGGTTATCAATGTAAAAATTAATAAAATGCGTACAAATTTTGGAAATAACATTTCAATTTTTCAAAAATTTATTGTTTTAGGTTTCTATAATAAATTTAGTAAAAGAGATTGTTAGTAAAAATATGGAGATTTCAAATAGAATAAACTTTTTATTTTTATTTTTTTTATACCTTTCATATTATTTACAAAAATAATTATACCACTATATACAACTAAAATTAACGGTTATATAAAAAATTAATTTTTTTATTTTTCATTTTTTTATGTCTTTTATATTATTTACAAAAATATTTATATTTATACCAACCACTATATACACAACAAAAATATTTATATTTATACCAACCACTATATATAACAAGAGTCATAACCACCAAGCCATCTAACTACATGTGATTATAAATTGTTGATTAATAGACTATATTTACATTTCG
>NW_006499897.1:1326882-1358699 GCF_000471905.2 Amborella trichopoda | reverse complement strand
CCCGGTTCCACTCGAAAATACGCGTGCCCGTGCCGGTTCCAACCGAAAATCAGGAATCGCTCTGTTCTAGAGTGGAACGGCCGGTTCCCATCCGATTCAGCCATGTTCTAGAGTGGAACCGCCGGTTCCCATCCGGTTCAACCCGGTTCTATAGTGGAACCGTCGGTTCTCATCCGATTCAACCGGGTTCTATAGTGGAACCGCCGGTTCCCATCCGGTTCAGCCCAGTTCTATAGTGGAACCGCCGGTTCCCATCTGGTTCAGCCCGATTCACACACGTAATACATGACACACACGTGCGAGCGTGCCTCACACACACTCACACGTGTGTCCGAGCACACGTGCGAGCGTGCCCCACGCACACTCACACGTGCACACGTGTGTCCGAGCACTCATGCGAGCGTGCCCCACGCACGCTCACACACATAACACATGACACGCACGTGCGAGCGTGCCCCACGCACTCTCACACATGTAACACATGACACGCACGTGCGAGCGTGCCCCCTCGCACACTCACACGCGCGAGGCTCTAAATCATAATAGTATCGAGCAATATGCTTTCAATATTGAAAATCTTTGTGATAGCCTTAAGATATATTTTCATCTTTAATTATAAATTTTAAAGTTTCAAAAATATAGTAGATCGAGCATATCTATAAAAATCTTGAAAATTGACGGTCCAAAAATGCTTTATAGTATGCACTATTTCCAAAACTTGAATCCATTTTTTTCTCATGTCCATGTAGATATATGGGCATCAAAACAACCTCTTCTAGTGAAATTTTTGAAGTGGACTTTTGATTGTTTAGAGTGTGGGCTCCCTATTGGTTTTATTATGCCACATTCTAATTTTTTTGGGATTTAAATTCCTTTTATCTTACCATTTCTCTTTTTTTTTTTTGTTTTTTATTTACTGGTTTTTTCTTTTACCTATTTTTTAAATTTCTTCCATTTTTAAAATTATTCTTCCTTTTTCTTTTATCTAGTTTTTAAATTTCTTTCATTACTCAATGGTTTTTTTCTTTTATCTATTTTTCAGATTTCTCCCATAACATGTTGACGCGTTCACTGGAGGCGTCGGCAGTGGAAGGATTACCTCCTCTCTTCGCAGTGGATTATGTCTTGGCAGTGGAAGATTAGCTCCTCTCTGGGCAGTAGAAGGATAACGCGGCCGATTATCTATTGGCAGTGGAAGGATTACCTCCTCTCATGGCAATGGAAGAATAACACGTTGGCGCGTTCACTGGCCGATTACCTCTTGGCAGTGGAAGGATAAGACGGCCGATTTAAAACCCCGAGCTCTGTGGCGTGGGCTTGTAACTCAGGCGAGGGCACGGGCACGTAAGGTGGCTGGACCTGTGCTTTGCATCTCTTTTGGAAGGATTACCTCCTCTCGTGGCGGTGAGGAAGGATAACACGGCGGATTACCTCTTGGCAGCGGAAGGACTACCTCCTCTCTTGGCACGTTCACTGGTCGATTACCTCTTGGCAGTGGAAGGATAACAGCCGATTTAAAACACCGAGGGCCTTCTCCAAGCCAGGAGTTGGTAGGGTTTGTCTTGCCCAAGGGCTCGGTGGACTCGAGCCTAGAGTGGAGGGAAACGTATGAGGCTGGCTTGTTGGAGGGCTTGGTGGACTCGATCCTAGAGTGGTCTTGCCGAAGGGCTTGGTGGACACGATCCTAGAGTGGAGAGAAATGCATGAGGTTGGCTGGTTTGTCTTGCCCAAGGGCTTGGTGGACTCGATCCTAGACTGGAGGAAAACAGCGACTACCTCTCGCACTTGGAAGTAAAAGGATAACACGTTGATTCGTGGATTTGCCCATTCAAATCCTACGAGTTCTATTTCCACGTGGACAACCACTATTGCCAATTTTTATTTGTATTTTTTAATGTCTATTTTTTTTTATTGGTTCCTCCCTTATTCTTTGTGCTCAAGCTCCTTTTTGTCGATTTTTATTTGTATTTCTTTGTTTTTGTTTTTTATTCTGTCAATTTTCTCCTTTGTTTATATTTTTCATTTTTTCAATTTTTATTTAAATTTCTTCCTTCTTTGTGGTCAAGCTCTTTTGTTTTTATTTTTCCTTCTGTTAACTGTTTATATTTCTATTTCTTTCAGTTAGCTCCTCCCTTTTTTCTTCATTGTCAAACTTCCCTTGTTTTTATTTTCCATCATAGTTTATTTGCTCATTCAAAAAGACCTATTTACTATACATTAGTAAACATATAATTACCGATAAATATCAAGTTTTCAAGAGAATATTTTACTGTTTTATTATGTTATTGTAATACTATAAACTATTAATCTGCTCTGCACGTGATATTTAATACTAATTATCGAAATATATTTATCATTGAAAAACATTTTTAATAAAATATGATCTTAGAGGGGGAAAATTCAATGAATTGACGTTCAGAACTTAATATTATATTAAATAATTATAAATTTGATATTAAATACTATTTTAATATAATATTAATTAACATGATCCATTTCACAGGCTGATTTCTATTTGGCATGAATGCCTACTGTCATGTGTCACCATTACTCCATCCAATATCTAACAATATGTAATGAAAGCCATATGTGGCATTCAGATGATTTGAAGGAGTTTGAACCTCAGTGCCTTGTTAGGCGTGTATTTTCAATAATCTCAACCCCTTCTTCCATTGGTTTCAGATCTATAAAAGTTGCCTCTTGGGAGAGAGGGAGAAGTTTGGGTGAAGAGAGAAAAGATGTGTTTAGAAAAGGTAATCATTCTTTAATTTGTTTGGGTTACAAAAACATGATTAAAGAGGGTAAAGTTAATTAGAGGGTTAAAAGATATAAAACATAAGATTTCTATGGCCCAAAATATGTTTTAAATCCTTGGGTGTCCGGAGATATGAAACTTAAAAATAAAAGACATGGAGATATTTTTTCTAAAAAAAAATCATGATTCATGTAAGGTTTCTTCATTCACTTCTCTTCACTAACATGTAGTGCATGTCCTAGTTTGAGGGAAAAGACAAAGTTACCTTTCCAATTCTAAAATATAAACGAGGATGGGAATTATCCATTTCCCACATGAAAAAACTAAGTTGATCCAGTGATCCTTCTTCACAAAAAAAAAAATAGGCAATGCCAAGGCATCTGCATCTCACATCACGGAACCATAATTTGGTTATGGAACAATCATGACAACAATGTCAAATCAGATAGGAAACTGAAAGTTAGCATGCATCTTGTCAGAGCACAAATCTCTTTAGACGCTTCTCTCATTCTTTTTTCTTCCAACTTATCTAATTCATCCAAGCTCCTTTATTTGACAAATTTCATCTTCTTCCTCGCCAATCAGAAAAGGAAAACTCAAGTATAACCAGCATACTCACTTTCATCTTAGGTGCTGGTCACCACCTGCTAACTCAGTCAGCATCCACTTCAGATGAATTGCGGTGATCCTCTGGCTTCTCGATGTTGATATCCTCAAACTCATTGTTACCTGAAAATGAAGAGCAAATAGTAAATGCATAAATACATGCTCAGACAATACCCAATAATGGATAAAGCTTCAAGAAATGAAGTACATTCATTAGAGTAGACCACTTCTCTTGATTCAAATAAATTATGCGGTAGTGTGTGCATTTGTCTTATCATTTAAACTCAATAGCAACAATGCCATCACTAGCTGCACCAGCCAAATGAACAGGATAGCCTGCTAAAGATTGGATTCTAAACGAAAATCACCATATAGTTTCTCAAAGATATCAACTTGGAATGTTTTGCTCACACAATTTTAAGATAACGGAGACACTTCGAGAGAATAACAAGGAGATATCAGTGGTTTATTCCCATCTTTACAAAGACAATAAAAATCTAAAGAAGCTAAGAATTGAGACCTTTTCTTAAAGTCAACGCCACAATTGCATCATTTTCAACCTGCAAAAAACAAAAGGCTGGAACATTAACAACCGATTATTTAAGTCCCAGGAAGCAGAGTTTACTATGACTACCTTCAGTACAAATCTATGACAATATGGTCTATGTTCTTACCAGAACAAGAAACACTTGACATAATACAATATTCAATATAGCACACAAGTTTTTTGAGAAAATTTCCAATGTAGAAGCATGAAATGAAAGGGAAACAAGTTGAGATGTGTTGCCATGATACCATTACCCATAATATGTTGTATGTGATGCAGCATGTCTTAATATCAGCACACAATTGTCCCTTCCAAGGATTGTAGTCAAAGCAAATAAAAGGCCAAAGCGGTTGAATCAGTGAATACAAAAACCATTTTAGAAAGGAAAATGTTAACACTTAGTAATGGATAACCAGGAACACTTCTTTTCAACACCATTTGCGCCAAGGTTATCATGCAAGTAATCAGAGCCTTAGAAAGCCAGGATCCCAAAGCTCTAGAAAACAAATCATTGTGATTAAAAAGGATCTCAGAAGCATGAAACTGATAAAATATGAAAAATTTCAAGGGAACTGATCTTAAATACTAAACACTAAAACCTCAGTGACTAACTTAGCCTTTATGGTTCTTGATTGAAGGATATTAGCTAGGAAAAACAATCAGATTACCATCTCAGAAAGATTTCTAACACAACAAATGAAAATCTGTTACACTAAAAGATATCAAATCACATCTGAATATGGCATATTTGCATAATTCATGCAGTCAACTATCCCAAAAGTGACGGCTCAAAGATTCAAAGATGCATTTCAAAAAAAATCCTAATGTTAATAAATATACAACATAAAAAATAACTTCCAGTAGATAACGAGACACCATTTACACTCTTGTGTGATTACTATGGCTTCTCTCTAAGTCTCCAATAAAATAAGTTCATATGCTAAAGACTTGATGAAAACTTGAAAGCAGACTGAACTATCCTCTGCAAATCTTTCTCCAGAAAACTGTTCAAATCACAGCCAAACAGTAACCGCCTGAATCGAATCCAAGGTCTTTCTCCTTAGAAAATTCTCATGCCTCATTTTCCCAAGCCTCAAGTATTGGAGCAATTTTTACCATTTGTTTCTTATGGAATCTTGTGATTTATTTTGTCATCTTATCATGTGTAATTTGGTATTTCATCTTCATTAATCAGTTTTAAAGAGCCAAAGTCAATGGTTAAATTGACCAAATATATTTTTCTCTATGTTGATTTTCAATTGATTCAGTGTTATTAGTTCCCTTAAATGCAGGAGTAAATAACTCAAATAAACAGCTGAACAATTCAATTTGAAAATTGAAAGATATCCAATTCCAAAATCAACAAATGTAACAAACTCAGTTACATATTTCCAAGTTCCCATCATTCCACAGCTGCATATGGCAAGAAAGATCTCAAGAGTTGTGGGTTGCCAACACGATAAAATATATTTGAATCATCAGGATGGTGCATCTTCCCCATTTACCTCCTATTTTACTATGTTTTGTTAAAGAACTTCAACACCTTCACAACAAGTCCTACCTAGATAAAAAAAGTGACCAAGATATCCCCAATGACCCAGGATTGACAGTGATCGACATCATTCAAAATGGTCCACGTGCAGCGGGTAGATACTCTGACATGATCCACAGTCAAAGGAATTTTATAAAGCAAATGAGAAGGATCACTTCATTCTTGCAAATTCATAAAAGGGACTGAAGATCATGATTAGGAAATTCAATTGCATAGATAAAGTATATACCACTAAATATTGCTAGTTCTATATGCCAAATATGTCAGATGATAAATTTCAGTAAACAAGTATCCAAGTTCCATGTTAACCAAATATAAACCGTGTGGATTTATATTTGGTAAATATTTTTGGCACAAATACCTTGAAATGATAGAAGCATTGGAAGGGTTAAATAACAGGCCAATTTTAAACTTAAATTAATATTTATATATCTCAAGATGATGCCTTCACGTATGATAAAAAAGATTTCAAAGCATGATAATTCGTTTTTTTACATACAAAGGCTTGGATAATATAAAAAGACAATCATGATAAAGAAAACTAACTACTTCAAACAGCAACCTTTTGCTCTGCCAACGTCTTTAAATCATCCAAAATGTCCCCTGTAGCAAGCAGGATGAGCCGTTGATTCTCTACAGGCTCATCAATTAGCGAATACAACTTTTGCTTGATCTCTAGAATTTTCTCAGTCGGCTCACATTGTATAAAATATGTTGTCTTACTACGCTTAACACGAATAAACATAGCCTGAAAAATGAGTAAATAAATTGAATTAATATTCTATTACATATTTCAAATAAAAGTTAAAACCATATTGTGATGGTGGAGCTCCATTTTTCTCTTTTTGGAGTAAAACAATTGCATTCTTATGATAACTTGGCACGAGCAGAAAAAGCCAACAAATAAATAAAACCTATAATTTATTTAAATAATGTAGGTCGCTTCAAGCCCATGAATTCAAAACACAGTTCCACTAATACAATCTTATAGAAGTGCCCTTGTATCCTCATAATTAGTTTAGGCAATTACACCATGTTTCCTATAGAAACAAGTATAAACAATCAACAGAGAAATGGCCCTTTTGGAAATTATTCAAGTTTAAATTTAATTAACTAGATATAGGCATGAAACAAAAAACTATAAATCATTGTTGTGAATGGCCACTAGATGAATATCAGTAACTTTTCTATCTTATAAGAATCTAAACAGACATTCTCATGTGGAGCACCGCACACTAGTACGTACATGCATAAATGAAAGCATTCACATGATAGATAGATGTTCTGCATATATGCATGCTGAGATATACAGAAACACATGCATATTAACGATTGTACCACACACTTGCATACCAATATCCCATAAACACAAATACGGACCCATGCACATCAATGTCTATCAGTTTTTGTATATGCAAAACGCATGCATGCATGCATTCACGTAAACACAACAATATATTGCATTCATGTAAACACAACAGTATATATTATAAACAAAAACATAAATTCAAGTCATAGTAATAGCACTAAGTTTTGAGGGCAAGGATACCTGGCTTAGATCTTTTTCAAGGTTTTTCTTTGCTCCTCCAAGGAATCCTCAGAATACACAGAAGACTCACAATTAAAGCGTTTTCAATAGGTAAACTTATAAATTCAACAAGGTTCCTATGTCCAATTTTACAAAGCAGTGGTTTTCTACATGTTAATAAGCTTTGAGAGTTTTAGTTTACATTGAGGAAGCACAATGCATAAGGAATGAATCATGAGCCATTCTTTGTTCACTTTTTAGTTTTGGATCCAAAGTCGGATTGAATGATTATGTATTCTTCTTTGTTCTCTTCATGTGTGGGTCTATAGTAAGTGTTTAAACAATCCAGCATAGATTAAAATGCAAGTATCCAATGTACATTTAAATGGATTTCAAAGCTTTCCAGGGGTCAAAATATCTTATAATTTTACGACAATGTTCTTCATAGTTTAAAGAGAAACTACATATGCTATGGGCTTCAGGAATAAACTAACTTTTACCCTAAGCTGCTCACCAATCAAAAAGAAATTATGCTGAGCTTCAGACATTCTATATTTTGAGCATAGTCATGGATGGATGGAAGCTAATCTCATGCTTCTTGGAAACCATGTTCTCTACGGTATCCCAAGGATGATAGGGTAGATAATCTAGAAAGCATGATTTTTAAGGAACATTAGGTTGATGAGTAAGTGTAGATCTCTTATTTAAAGTTTTTTTTTAATTAAAAAAAAAAGCATTACGGAAATATAGCTAGCTATGAGATGCTTTTCTTTGACTAGATGCCTAACTAATACCAGAGGAGATATGCATAGCATTCACAATGCAGATAAAACAGAGACAGGAATGGATGATTGAAATATCCTTCTAATTTGAATTATTGACTTATTATGACGATGCGCATGCAATATCCTTTGGAAGTGATGCCTACCATTAGAACACGACTCAAATCCGTTTCTGTTTTTTTCTACAGGCTTTATGGAAATGACAGCCTAATCTTTTCTGAAGTTTTCTAGTTTTCTTCGCATGATGGAACCACAATATTTCTGATTTCTTTGGCAGGCTCCTTAAGAACACAAAATGAAAACAGCAATTATCAAAAAATTAATACGAGAAAAGGAAAGAAAGAGGCATCGCATGCTCCTTTTGGTGCCACAGGTAAGAAACCAGTTTCTTGGATAAAAAAACAATGCAAAACTGAAACTTCAAACCTGAAAACTCACCATTTCTATGCACTCAGCGAAGTAAGAGGTCAACGACTAATAATTAGAGAAAACCCTTCGGTAGATAGATGGTTTCCTCAAAAGTTGTCAGACCAGTACTATCCAATTTTCTACTAATGGTTCCTGCATAGTCATACATCAGATAAAAAGCATTTACTATAGGGTTGGCTTCTATAAGGTTGCAACCTTAAACAATCCAAACGTTTTCCTTTACTATAAGCTATCCAAGGATTGTTTCAATCATTAAGGTTCCAATGCAAAACAAAAGATGAAAATAGTAGAGATGAGGAAGAGAGGTCTATCTCTCAGCCATAAAATCTACTTAAAGATTGTTAACACCAAAGTGAAAAATGATGAATAAGTTAAAAATACAACACGAATATCTAAGATTTTTAAAAAGTAATAGCCGATATAGTGGAGTATTATGAAGCAACTGTCTAACATAAAATAATATTCTAACGCCTTTTAGCTGTAGTCAGTTTCCTTTATTTCCTTTCGGTAGCCTAGTTTGCATTAAAGATAAACTTCAGTGATCGAACCTTCCTAGTAAAATGGATACCACATGTCACTCTCACCAGATTCATGGCCTTTCTTTTTTGCTGAATAAATTTTGGCCAATCTTCTTCAACTTTTTACTAACTTATGTAACTGATAAATCTTTAAGAGCAAGAGTCAATTGTCTAAAATAGTTCATTGTAAGTAATCAAAACAGAGATTTCAAACCATAGTGAATAACAAAAGTACATATACAAACCCACAAAATAATTTTTACCAGCATTCCGTAAAGAAATGGTTCCTGAAAGAAAACCCCTTTGCGAAGAACACTAGCATGTTACCTAAAATGTTATAAATTTAGAAAATGTTCAAATAGATCGTTACGAAAAACAAGATCTTTGAACAAAACAATGGAATTCCATATCCTGAAGAAGAAAACAAGTAGCAAATAACTGAATATAAGAAACACTCAAGTTCCCCAAAAGATTGCCTTACTCGCAAGCAAATACTATCAACATTATGGATTCAATCACTAATTCAAGAACTCAACATCTGGATCCTGCAACCCACCTAATTCAATTAAATAATCCCCAAACTTCACCACCAGCATTAATTTCTCAGGCATGTAACCAAGAGAAACAGAAGGCTAGGAATACTTCCCTACACAATTTACGTATAAACCCTAATTTTCATTCTGGAATTAGAAAATGGAGGAAACCTAAAGCTCGGTGTTCTTAAATGACAAAAACAAACACCACAAAAAACCCTAATTTTGGGATTAAAATAAGAGGAGTGAGAGCTTGATTATTACCGGTACAACCTGAGATTTTGTCATAACGATAACGTTCGCATTTTGGCGGGTTCAAGGTTTCGTGCTCTCCAAGTCATATATACATAGCATGGATCATTTGCATAATTACTGAAGGAAGAGGAAGAGTGGATGAGAGAGCAAACAGAACGCAAGAGTTTAGAGATTGTTAGCAAAATCGCCCGACCTAGCCGTTAACGGCACCGTGGCCGGTTTCGGTTTTGACAGTTAAGTGATCAACTCGTATTTAAAAAAAAATATTAAAAAAATATATAAAATTTTTCAAAAATAAAACATTTGATTTGTAATGCATTTTTAAATATTCTTTACATTATAGTAAAGATTCAAATTTGTTTTGGTTATTAATACTCATTTTAATATTTTCTCATCTTTTTTAGCAAATTTTAAAAATAGCTATTAGAAAATATAAAATAGGTTAAAATCCATTTTTTTCATTAATTTTCAATTTCATTTGAATGTATTTTGCTTTAATCATTCTTTATATGCTTTTCATATTTTAGTAGATTTTTTTTTTTTTTCAACATTTTTTTGATTGCCCGGGATTTGTGCGGTTAGAGCAGTTAAATCGGCCAGTATACCAGTTAGACCAATTAAATTACTTCCAGGCCCATATTTGATTAACTGTTTCGGTTTCGATTTTACGAACATTAGTTTAGAGAAGTACAAAATGAAGAGCAGTGGGGACGAGGACAGAGAAAAGGATCATAAGATCCTCAAATTTAGAATTGCATTCAACAAAAAAACGAGGTGTATTTTAGAGAGAGAGGCAGATGCCATAATAAGAGAAAAGCATTAGAGAGAGGCAGATGCCATAATAAGAGAAAAGCATTAGAGAGAGGCATATACTATAATAAGAAGAAAGCATTATTTTTAATCTCACGTAAATCCCACATTCGAATAGTATCGAGAAATATGGTTTCAAATATAGTATCAAAGATAGAGTCGAAATACCATTTGGAACTACAAGAGGATCATCACAGGAGAGTGATGATTGTAAAACACTTGGTTAAAGTGTCGACTGATAGTTTCTTCTGAGTGACCAAACTCATAACCATTCTTTCGGTTCTTCAGATTATGGCTTACAATGTGTATGAACATCACAATTTGTTCATCAAATGAAACCCATATTGTATCAGTGATATATATTCTCTCTAAAAAAATATTCATCAAGATAAAGTAAGCTCTTTTACTCATTCTAATCTGGTTTCGACAATCCACCTCAATAGAGTTAATTATCATTTTATGGTACTTTATACCAATTAAATTATGTTTTAGTGCATAAGATTTATGCACATAGGTCACTAGAATAGTACCAAATATAACTAGAGTACTACTAGCTGCAACAAGAGGAAAGCATTACAAAAACTTATCATCATCAGATTTCTTGGCTTCCAACAATTCAAGCAAAAGGATGCAAATATCATGACTTCATTTCATTATTAATTCATTCAAATTGCAAAAGTACCAATATGAGTAGCTTAAACAGACTAAAAACTAGAAATTGCATACAAACTATATACTTCCCCTTATCCAACCGTCCATTATGAATGGAGGGCTAAGATTGCTCCAATCACAATGTCACATCTGTACACTATTTTATTTTTATTTTTTTTTCTACAAACTATTTTAACACCAAAATTTGTATGTCCAATCCTATATTTAACTCGCACTACCGAAAAATATAAAAAAAAATGTTTTCAATAAAATAAAATGACCAAAATACCCTTGAGAGTTTTAAGGGGTATTTTGGTTATTATATTTTATCGAAAAATTATTTTTTATAGGTGCTTCCAATGAGAATATGGCACATTCTAAATTTCATAGTCATACAATTTGTATAAAAAAAAAACTAAAAATAAAATACTTTCAGACATTAGATCTAGGATCAAACGGTGAGTGGCTCTCTTGATCAAAATTGGACAGCTGGATGGTAGGGAAAACATAGATCTTCTATGCTGGAGGGAAAGCATACACACCATTCCCTTATTATATGGGTGTGGTTTCTATAAGGTTGCAACATTAAACAATCCAATAAAGGTGCACTTTAAAATTTTATCATAACATGTAATTTTGTTGTAAAAAATTCTTAGTATTATCTTAAAATCTATTTTCATACCTAATTAGAAAATTGTAAAATCCAAAATTGATTAAAATCAAGTAGATCTATACATATAAGAAATTCTAAAAAATGGACGGTCTAGATAATGTGTTACAAAATGCACTATTTTTTAGGTTCAAAAACTTTTTTTTTTCATATCCATACATCTTGATGTCGAGATGATCGATTAGAGGTTTTTTCAATATTTAAAAAATATTTCCGATAGATTTTTGAGGTGCATATGTGATTTTAGATTTTAAGGTTGCAACGTTATTAAAACTTTTCCCTCATTTATATTGGTCTGTCTTATTTTCTCTCTCCTACTCATCAGTCGTGCTCTTTTTCTTTTCCTCTCTACAATTTATTTATTTGTTTATTTTTATTTTTTTTTGGCGTTTTTATTCGTTTTGTGAGAAGAAAGTTTGAAACTGTCATCTGCCAAACAGCTCGTACACGAAACCAACGCCTTCCTTTAAAACCCATTTCATCGCCAAGGACTCATGGAAAATTTTTCAATGGAATGTCGAGAGAGAGAAAAGGAGTGGAAAGAAACTGAAATCGTCCGTTTTGAATTGTTTTCTGACTTTGTGGGTGTATTTATGGTTTGATTTAGGTGGCAGTTTAGTCTTGCTTTTGGAGAGAGAGAGAGAGAAGCTTCATCTGCTGATTTCTTTCTTTCACGTTTCTGGGTTTTGGCCAAAAGAGCGCGCCTTTTATATCTCTCTTCCCAAAACATAGGATTTCTCTTCTTTCTCTCATTGTTTTTTCGAGAAACTCAATTATTTGCATTTTAATTCCCATTTGTTGTTTTACTCAAAAGGAGAAGATCTGTGTGCTAAACCGTTCTTGAGAGCTCTGAAATCTGCACCACCGGTGAGTTTTCTTAACTTTGATTCCTGTGATTGAATATGCAGTTATTGTTGGGTTTATGTGGCCTTTAAAGACGTTATGAGTCTGTATTGAAATATTTTTATAGTGAAACATAAATTCAGTGGGAGTGTGGTCTCTCAAGGACCATACTAAGCAAATGATGTTTGTTTATACCGGACTGTGCTTATCGATCTAAGCCAAACGGTTGGAAAACCCAAGGTACCTAGGCATAAATAATTAACTGATGAGGGTTTTGGGTTAGCTCTTAATGATGTTAGAGCTTATACTTAGATGAGGGACTGTGTGAACCTTGTGTGTGATGGTAGGCTTATTGAGACAGGGGCCAAAACCTCATCCATGTTCCATCACACAGCATGCATATTACTAGATCATTCAGAAAAGCCAGATATCCACCTTTGGGTGAAACGTATATATGTGCGAGAGATACCCCTACGCACCATAGAGCTATGGTCGCATCAGGCCGTGGTGATATTGACTCGTCTCCAGGAACGGACCTCTAATCCACAGACTAGGATTGCGACCCTTTGATTCATTGATCTGACTTTGGTGACTCGCTAATGAGCCCTGCTTGGACTGTGGGTCATAGGAAGCACTAGGTCGGTTCGATAAAGCTAGTGTGGTTTGTAGTCCACAGTTGAAGGTGGAGTACCTCGTTATTACATATTGGATTCCTAAAACCATATAGATCATTTTCCCATCATATTAACTTAATTGTGTTCATTTTATTATTGAAATGATTTTAGTTTTATTATTTGAATTTTTATGAAACTTTTAATATTTTATTTATGATTTTTGGACTTATAAAAATACAGTTATTATTCTTACAAAGTTATAAAAATTCAAATATATATTTTAAATTGTTTTTTTCAAAAAATAATATTTTTTTTATAAAATTCCAGGGGGCCTATAGTGCACATGGGCCCACCATGTGGCATGTGGGTCGGGGCCCACATGTGCCACAAAAGGGTGGCATTTCCCTTTTGTAGCAAGTTTGTTTTAAAGAGATATGGTCAATTTGAATTGATATGGATCTTATCTTATGTATATTTGGTAGTATTTATCTACTTGATATTATTTGATATATTCTTATGGAATATGTGACCGTGCAATTTTATAGAATGCATGATTTTTATTTTATTTAAATATATTGATGGGAAAATAGTTTAAGGAAAAGGAGATAATAGTCCAAGCACCTTCTATAATATTGATGGCACATTTATGGAATGGATGGCTCAGATCTCTCACCTCACAAGTCACATTGATCAACAGTCTAGATTCAATCTCATGAAAGAGGCAAACTATGGGAAAACTCTAAAAAACCTTAAACCTAAATAGTCACTGTAATATGGGTGCTCTCCCCCCAATCTCAACACATCTCTCTCTCTCATAACCTCTCTCTCACCTCTCTCTCCTAGAGGGGCACGCCCCATTCTCTCTCCTCCATCTTTCTCTCTCTAATTTACTCTCTTCAAATTTTAGGTGGTACTCTCTCTCCTATCCAGATCTAAGTTAATTTTGGGGGTTAAAGTTTTAGTAGAATTTTTAAAGGGTGATTATCTAGTTTGGTCGAAATCAACTATCCCGGTTCGAAATCGAAGCTAGACCACATATCCCGCGCCATTGAATGTGGTGACTCGATGTGAGCTGTAAAAAGCCCGGTTGAGATAATCTCCAGCATCTTTTTTTTATTTGTTAAGTTCTTTTATTTTATATTCTCAAGCACAGTATTAGGTTGTATGAATGACATCAAGTAGTTGAGATTTAGTTTTTTGGAATTTGTATTGTTTGTAATAAGACCATCTGTGAGTGATCTTGTTGCCAAATTAATAAGGGGTGATTATTATAAAAAATAAAAAATAAAAAATTGTATTTCCCCGACAAAAGATCACATGTCTTTCTTTCATTGGTATCAGAGCTAGTTTTACTTGATTGTCTTTAGGAGTCTTTTCTTATGTTTGCTTGAGAATAGAAATATACTGATGCTCATACATTCATCTCTGAGATCTTGAAAACCGAAATGTTTGATGGTACCAACTTTGCTTCATGGAAAAGAAAAATCAAATTTGTGCTTTATGAAGAAAACTTACATGAAGTACTCTTTGAGGACCGACCTCGTCGTTCAACTCATCACAAATAATCAAATATGAGTACGCTAATTGGAAGAGGAGGAACTTGAGATGCAAGCATATTCTTTTATGTGCTATGACTTATTCGTATGCTTCTGAGTACGAGTCAATCATTATTACAAGTAAGATTTTTGATAAACTTGAAAGAGAGTATGTTGAACCCTCTCTCATGAAGCAAACTACGACTATGAGAAAGTACAATGATTTAAAAATGGTAGAAGATACCAAGTTTGTAGGTCATATGGTCAGAGATTTGGATGATATATGCATGAAGCCCAATGAATCTATGCAAGTGATTCATTTAATGAATTCTCTTTTTAATTCAAGAGAGACTTTCATATCTTCCATATCTGCTAGAAGAAAGGCACCAAAATTGGAGGAACTCATCACGACTATCAAATCTGAAGAATAAATGAGGAGTTCAAGGCAAACCCTAAGGGATGCTGTGCATATATCTCAACCATCTTTTAAATTTAAGAAATGAAAGGGAAGAAATACATTTGAGAAGAAAAGATATTTCAAAAAAAGAGATTTTGGAAATAAGGCAGCAAAGAAAGAGACTCAAACTTGTTTTATTTGTAAGAAGGTGAACCACATAGCTAACAGTTGTCGGTTCAACAAATCTAGTAGAACTAACAAGGAATTGATATGTGTGGTTTTCGAGTCCATGCTAGCTGACCCTTAAAGAGCTTCTTGGTGTCTTAACTTGGGGGCTATGGCCCATATCACAAACACTAATGAAGGTTATCGTTCTTTTACTCCTATAGAGCCAGGACAGCAGCATATTTATATAGGAGGAAATCAGAAGACTGATGTACTTAGAGTTGGAGATTTTGAGCTGAAACTGAATAGTGAGAGCACATTGATCCTAAAGCAAGCACTTTATGCTCCTAATATGAGGAAGTGCTTGGTTCCGTACCTACGATGTCTATGGCTGGATTCATAACCACTTTCATTTGAGAGAAAGTGGTGGTTAAGAAGGGAAAAGATGCGATCATGACTGGACGACTTGTAGACGGGCTATTTACTATTGAAATAAACGTTGCTTATGTCTCGTCTTCTAATGAATTAAATGCTACCCTATGACCTATGAGGTTAGGACACATTAATATCAAACGAATGGAAAGATTAAAAAGGGATGAGATTCTTCAAAATTACAAGGGAGATTTATTGAAAGTGTGCTAGTCTTGTGTACAAGGAAAACTAATAAGAAAAAATACCACCAGGGCAAAAAGAGCTACTAGTGTATTGGAAATCATTCATAGTAACATATGTGGACCTATGAATGTGACCATCAAAAGTGGAAAAAGATAGTTTATCTCTTTTATAGATGACCACTCTCGATATGGCTATGTGTACCTTATTTTTGCACAATTAGAAGCCCTAGAAAAATTCAAAGAATATAAGGTCCAAGTAGAGAACCAAACCAACCTGAAAAATTAAAGTCCATAGAACCGATAGGGGGGAAATATTTATCTGACCTTTTCAAAGAATTGTGCATTGAAAATAAGATCATCCATCGGTACACTATGCCTTATACTCCTGAACAAAATGGTGTAGCTGAGAGAAGGAATAGGACCTTAGTGTATATGGTAAGGAGTATGATGGGGCATGCAAATCTCTCATTGGAGTTTTGAGGAGAAGCCGTATTAGCAGCATGTCACATCTTTAACCGGACTCCCACAAAAGCTGTCTCACTTACTCCTCACGAAATATTCACAGGTCGTACTCCCTCCCTTGAACACCTGAAAGTTTGGGGTTGCTCAGCCCATGTCCTTATCCCACAGGAAAATAGAACCAAATTGCAACCCAAAACTGTCAAATCCATTTTCATTGGTTACCCATATTATGATAAGGGGTATCGATTCTACAACCTTGAAACATGTACAGTTATTGAAAGCTGTGATGCTCACTTCTTCAAAGAAGAGTTCCTTGAAGCAAGGGTGAGTAGAAAACAAGTCGACTTGTATGAGGAGGCCCAAAACAAGGATGTAATTCGAGACCCTAAACCTGAAACTTCCAAACCAACCCAACCTGATCCTGAACTCCCTATAGAAAGTGAATCTTTACCTGAATCAAGACGAAGTAACCGAGTCAGTAGACCACTTTTTTACCTAGAATATTTTGATAAGGTTGGAGAAGATCCAGTTCAGAACCTAGAACTCACCGAGAAGCCTTGACCTGTCCTGAAAGGGAATACTAGGTAGAAGCCATGAAAGATGAGTATGCTTCCATTAACCAAAACCATGTATGAGAATTAGTATCCCTACCTGAAAAACGTAAGGTCATTGGTTGTAAATGGATTTTCAAGAAAAAGCTGAACTCTGAAGGGAAAATAGAAAATATAAAACTAGGTTGGTTGCAAAAGGTTTCACCTAGAAAGAATGGATAGATTATGAGGAAACTTTTTCTCATGTTGCCAAATTTCTATCCATCCGAATCTTTATAGCTATAGCAGCCCATTTTGACTTTGAGGTTCATCAAATGGATATCAAAACAGCCTTTCTAAATGGGGATTTAGAAGAAAAAATTTATATGACCCAACCTGAGGGATTTGAAGAGAAAGGGAAAGAGAACCTTGTATGTAAACTCAATAAATCCCTTTATGGCCTGAAATAAGCATTGCGACAGTGGTATATAAAATTCCAAAAGACTCTTGCTCTTGTAGGGTTCTCTACAAATAATGAGGATTATTGCATATATCAAAAAGTTAGTGGGATTGATGTGGTCTTTATATCGTTATATATAGATGATATGCTAATTCTTAGTAGCTCAATTGCCCTAGTAGTAAAGACGAAAAATTTTCTTGCACAACACTTCGATATGAAGGATCTTTGAGAAGCTTCATATGTGTTGGGCATCAAGATAATAAGAAATAGGAAAGAGAAGACTATCCAACTTTTTCCAGGCAACCTACTGTAAGAGGATTCTGGAAAAGTTTAATATGAATATGTGTAAGCCTATGTCCACCACAATTGACAAAAAGACGAAGCTTAGTAATAAGATATATCCTACCGAATATATAGATATAAGAGCCATGGAGAGAGTGACATACAGGAGTGCAGTTGGATCCATTATGTATGCCATGATGAGAACAAGGCATGACTTATCCTTCATCATGAGTCTGGTAAGCCATTTTCAAAGTAATCCAGAAGAAGAGCCTTGAAAAGCTGTAAAAAGAATTCTCAGATATTTAAAGGGGACCATGAACTATGCGTTCACATATAAAGGGGGGACAGAAATAACAATACAGGAATATTCAAATGCAAGCTATCCCGCGAATCCAAATGATGCGAAGTCTACATCTGGGTATGTGTTTATGCTTGGAGGGGGTGCGGCTTCTTGAAAGTCAAAGAAACAAGATATTGTGGCCTTGTCCACCATGGAATCCGAGTATATGGCATGTTGTCTAGCATCCAAGGAGGCTGTGTGGATTAAGAAGTTTTTTAATCAACTTAATTTCATCATATACGTTGTGAGGCAATGTGAATTTTCCACGACAACACTGCGGCTATTTGTGTCTCTAAGGAGTCCCGATTTCACAAGAACTCAAAGCATATTAAGTCTTATTTTTATCACTTGAGAAATGAGGTGAGATTGAAAGAGATCGAGATCAGCTACATATCTACAGATTTGATGATTGCAGACCATTTGACTAAGGGAGTTGTCCCTAATATTTTTGTAAGACATGTGAGAGAGATGTGAATAAGAGAAAGTGAGGAATAGTGAATGTAAGGCATTCAAAGGCCAAGTGGGAGATGTTGGGTTTGTGTGGCTTTTAAAGGCCTTATGAGTGTGTATTGAAATACTTTCATAGTGAAACATAAACTTAATGGGAGTGTGGTCCTTCGAGTACCATACTAAGCAAATGATGTTTACTTATACCAGACTATGCTTATCGATCTAGGCTAGACGCTTGGAAAACCCAAGATACCTGGGCATAAATAATTAACCAATGAGGGTTTTGGGTTAAGCCCTTGATGAGGTCGAAGCTAATACCTAGATGAGTGAGATGAGGGACTGTGTGACCCTTGTGTGTGATGGTAGGTCTATTGAGACGGGGGCCAAAACCTCATCCATGTTCCATCACACGGCATGCATATTGATAGATCGTTCGGGAAAGCCAGATATCCACCTTTGGGTGAAGCGTATGTATGTATGAGAGATACCCCTATGAACCATAGAGTTGTGGTTGCATCAGGGCGTGGTAACCTTGACTCGTCTCTAGGGGAGGACCTGTAATCCATAGACTACGATTGCGACCCCTTGATTCATCGACTTGACTTTGGTGACCCGCTAATGAGTTCGTGTTTGGACTATGAGTCATAAGAAACACTGGGTAGGTTCGATAAAGCTAGTGTGGTTTGTAGTCCACAGTTGAAGGTGGAGTACCTCGTTATTACATATTGGATTCCTAAAACCATATGGATCATTTTCCCATCATATTAATTTAATTGTGTTCATTTTATTATTGAAATGATTTTAGTTTTTTTGAATTATTTGTGATTTTTGGACTTATAAAAATACAGTTACTATTCTTACAAAGTTATAAAAATTCAAATATATATTTTAAATTGTTTTATTCAATTTTAAAAATAATAGTTTTTTATAAAATTCCATGGGGGCCCATAGTGCACATGGCCCCACCATGTGGCATGTGGGTGGGGGCCCACATGTACCACAAAAGGGTGGCACGCCCCACCCTCTTTGGATTCTCTTGTTTGCTTTTAAGATAAGGTTAGTTTGATTTGTGGCATATGATCAAATCTTGAAAGTGATATATTGACCATGGCTTTATCTATTTTGTAGCAAGTTTGTTTTAAAGAGATATGGTAAATTTGAATTGATATGGATCTTATCTTATTTATATTTGGTAGTATTTATCTACTTGATATTATTTGACATATCCTTATAGAATATGTAACATGGATTGTGCAATTTTATAAAATGCATTATTTTTATTTTATTTAAATATATTGATGGTAAAATAGTTTAAGAAAAGGGGGATAATGGTCCAAGTACCTTCCATAATGTTGATGGCCTATCTATAAAATGGATAGCTCAGATCTCTCACCCCACAAGCCACCTTGATTAGCGGTCTAAATTCAATCTCATGAAAAAGGCAAATTGTGGGAAAACCCTAAGAAACCTTAAACCTAAATATTGACTATAAGGTTGCTCTCCCCCCAATCTCAACACAAGCTCTCTCTCTCCCCCATAACCTCTCTCTCTCCTAGGGGGACACACCCCAGTCTCTCTCCTCTATCTTTCTCCTCCATCTGTCTCTCTCTAATTTGCTCTCTTCAAAATTTATGTGGAACTCTCTCTCCTTTAGGTGTACTCTCTCTCCTCTCTAGATCTAAGTTAATTTTGAGGGTTAAAATTTTAGTAGAGTTTTTATAGGTGGTACTCTCTTTCCTCTCTAGATCTAAGTTAATTTTGAGGGTTAAATTTTAGTAGAGTTTTTATAGGTGGTACTCTCTCTCCTCTCTAGATCTAAGTTAATTTTGGAGGTTAAAGTTTTAGTAGAGTTTTTAAGGGGTGATTATCTAGTTTGGCCGAAATCAGCTATCCTGGTTCGAGATTGAAGCTAGACCACATATCCCACGCCATTGGATGTGGTGACTCGATGTGGGGTGTAAAAAGCCCGATTGAAGTAATCTCCGACATCTTTTCTTTTATTTGTTAAGTTCTTTTACTTTATATTCTCAAATACAGTATTAGGTTATATGAATGACATCAAGTAGTTGAGATTTATTTATTTGGAATTTCTATTATTTGTAATAAGACTATTTGTGAGTGATCTTGTTGCCAAAATTGTAAAGGGTGATTATTATAAAAAATAAAAAATAAAAAAATTATATTTTCCCGGTAAAAGATCAATAGGTCTTTCTTTCATTAGTATCAGAGCTATTGATACTTGATGTCAATAGTGGTCTTTTCTCTTTATTGAGTTTAGATAAAGCTTGGGAATGAGACATAAGAAAGCTAATGACCTTTGTGGTCAAGAAATACACTCATGATTAATAATTATTGAAATATTCCAACACCGAAAAGGCACTCTGCATAATGAGTATGCTGGGCTATTTTGGAGTAGAGATATGAAGAATATCTTAAGAGATGTGAAATATGCACCACTGGTGAGTTTTCTTAACTTTGATTCATGTGATTGAATATGTAGTTATATTTGGGAATCTATATTTTGAGTTTGTTTTATGGAATAGAGGGCCAAATATATTTTAATTTTGGGTTTTGTGGTCTTGATATATAGAAGAAGATCTGGTTTGAAAACATCTGTTTGATTCTTTTAACTCTCTTCTAAAATGGGGTTCTTTGTCCCTCTATCTCTTTCTTTCTTTCTAAAAGGAATTCTCAGGAGAACTGAGTGTCAGTTATCAGGCTGAAGTTTTAAGCTGCTCCATTGATTATTTTCTGAATCCTTGGTCCCTAGTTTATTTTATATTTTTATTGTGCTTCCATAATATTGATCTTTTTCTTTTATTTCTAACTGAATAGAAGAGGGAAAAAAAAATCTTCACATTGGGTTAGAGCTTTTCTTTTCTTTCTTTTTTTTCAATAGAAGATCTAAGTGTACAATTTGTGACTTAGCTAGTGGTTTTCACCACTTACATGTCCTAAAACAGTATTGAACAGGGGAATTGGTCACAAACAGGTTTCAAGCTGAAAAGCTTTTCTTTTTATAACACTTGGGGGGTTTGTATATTACTCATTTCATTTGGGTTCCAATCTCAAATTGTGTTCTTAAGGTAGCACAAGGATAGCCTATGTTTCAAGACTGGTGTTCGTGGAATTATATCTTCAAGTATTGGTATTGTTGGTGGCGACATATGCCCCTCATCTTCTCAAATCACACAAGGAAGTTTCCAAGTTCGGGCATCAGCGCGAAACAACAATGCACCTCTCTCTAAATGCAAATGGGAGTATATCAGTGGAAAATCCGGCCCCTCAAATCTCTACTCCATTACCATAATCTTCCTCTTCTTTCTTTTCTTTACATACCCATTAAGATCTTTATAGACCCCCAATCCAAAATATTGAAGCGTTTGGGTGTCGGAGGATGATGTTTTAGTTGAACAAGAGGAAGAAGAAAGAGAGGACAAGAAGATTATGGTGATCAAGGATTTGACTCCAGTATGAGACTGTCTTTGGGGGAGACTAGTAGAGAAATCAAAGAAGGGGAAGAAAAGAAAGAGAAAAATGGAACTGACCCACTTGTATGTGAAGAGGGGGAATTAGGTTTTGAAGATCCTTCACATAAGGTCTTTGTTATTAAAGTTATTAATTCGAATACTAGATAATTGCTTTTTGTTTAAATGTAAAAAAACCCACCTGTTCGGTGTCCGGTTTATCAAATTGAGAGTGATTTCAAAAACAAAAAAAATGCTGGGATGTAATAGCTTGGACCAATGTAATAGCTTGGTGGTCCATGTCAAAGGAAAAGAAGTGTAGCTTAGATAAAGAGGGACCAGTAAAGCATTAACAATCTGAAAGTATGAAAGAAGAAACATATGTGAGGATCACGAAAAAGAGCATAGAAGAGGAGCCAGGGATCCATCCAATATGTAACTATTTGCGAAAAGCAGTTTTCCATGTAGCCCAGATTCTCTTTGGCCAACGAAAAAAATTTCTTATTGCCACTTGACAAGAGGATCAACGGTTTTCGGTAGCCATTTGTGAAGTTTGTAGTATTAACCTAATATGGAGACCTCCAATTTTCTTTTCATATTCATGATCTCCATATGTTAAAGGTTTTATATTCTCTAAAAATTAAATTAAATTATATTAAAAATATATATTTATTGCCAATCCACATTTCCACAATATGCGGGCTGGCTGCATAGAAATCATGTCCTTTTTTTGTTATGTGTTAATAGTGGGAATAGAGCCTAGGACGCTAGGTTGAGGACAAGCCTTCTAACCACCTCGAACCTCATTCCCATCTTACAACTTATTTATCATTCAATTTGACTTTCAAGTTTTTATAGATTTGCACAATTTGGATAATTTCATGATTAGGGAGAAAATAGGTTTTCATGCAAGGAAAATTATACAATAAGATCATTTACTTTTGGTGTAAGGTGGTCACAATTAATCTTGAATTCTTAACCATTAATTAGATATGAAATTGGGTGATTGTATCTTTTCCAATTATTAGGCTCAAAATTCAAAACATTTTCTCAAACTTTGTGACACATCCAACCTACTAGATTTCACATCGGATTAGAGATTCATGAAAAGTTTTGGTAAAATTGTACGTATGCTACTTTTCTTGGGCTTATGATGGGTTAAGAGAAAGTTTAAGGTCCTCACCATGTTTTAGACCAAGATCTCACATTGGATGGTTATAAGTAATTGTGATATTCTTGTCCTAGAGTTAAATGGTTCATTGTATATAATTCCTTTACATAATTGTAAGAGTTTCCAATACCAAAACTACATCTTTTCGGCCCCAAAATTACAACTTTTTGTGGTATGATTTTATCAAATGTTTCCCTTTGGCTAGTCCTTAAAACTGTAAGTCATGGCAGTATACTCAAAATAAAGCGTAAACATATATGATTTAACCTATGTTTTACTAGGGCTGGCAATGCTGGCTTGGCCTGGTACTAAAAAAGTAGGATCTAGATCACAAATTGCGGCTTGAGGGTGGGCTAGTGCCAGCCAGGTTTAGCCCTCTTTCTATTATTAATTTATTTTTCTTTTATTTTCTCCTGTTATTTTTTGCCCCGTCCGTCCCTAATAGGGCTCGGGCCAGCCTTATAAGGACAAGGGTCTGTCCCGGCCCGGGCCTGGCTCATTAGCAGCCTTATTCATAAAACATGGGTGTCTCCCACGAAAGTGTTTGGAGAGAGAGAGGAAATGAAGAGTAGAGGGAGAAAGCAAACAATATGGAGTTTAGAGAGACAACAACTGAAGAGCGGCAGAGTTTGGATAGAGAGAGGAGAGGTAATGAAGAGCGGAGGGAGAGAGGAAATGAAGAATAACGGGAGAGAATAGAGAAACAAAGGCCTTATTATATTGAAACTAATTTTTTGATGGAGATCTAAGCATAATAAGTAGCCACGGGTATCTTTTTTTAGAATAATAAATTCTTCTTAGTTTTCACTCGTATTTGGAGGATGAAAACCTTAGGAGAGCTTTCAAAAAGAGCAAAAAATAGTTTGTACGTTTTTTTTTAAGTTTTTGAGGTTATTTAAGGTGTTTTATATATTTATTTCATTGCTGGACTAGTTAAAAAAATTTTATATATTTTAATTAAAGTTAAGGAGTTTAATTTCACGTTATTCTTAAGTTAGAACCTTTTGATCAATAGTTAATTGTATAGATAAATATTGTCCAAAACAATAATTTTTCTATATAAATAAGGGCATGGATGGTCTCGAGAGTCATTCATGTATTCATCTTTGAGAAAAAAAATATTTAAGAATTGAGTCAGCCTTAGGTTTCTCCAAAATTGCTTGTGTAAACATGTTTATTTCTGATTTTCTATGTTTTTTCAAGTTCTCCTACATCAGGTGGTATCAATTGCATGCTAGTTTAGAAGACAATGCAACCAAATACAAAGAAGTAGCAGACAAGCATCGCCGTTTCAAGGAGTTTAATGTGGGAGACTGCGTAATGGTGTATCTCAGGAAGGAACAACATCGAATGGGAAAATACAACAAGCGAAATGATCGCAAGGTATGACCATTCAAGATTTTGAAGAAGATGGACATCAATACTTACAAAGTCGCTTCGCCTTCACACATTGAGACTTCAGACATCTTCAATATTATCGATCTGTCAGAGTATCATGGTATGGACGTGCATGAAGATGAGGATGTGAACTCGAGGGTGAGTTCTCCTCAACTCGAAGGAAATGATGGAGATCTAACAACAATTAGCTACAAGTATCTTCTTTCGGAGCGACAAATTCCTCATAATTTTTACTCACATTTGGACGATGAAAACCCTAGGAGGGTAAACAAAAAGAGCAAGAAACAGTTTGGGTATAACTTTTTTTTAGTTTTTAGGATATTTTAGCCTTTTTTTTATTTCATCGTTGGACCAAACTTTTTAGACATTTTAATTAAAGTTAGAAGTTTAGTTTTAAGTTATATTTAAGCTATGACATTTTGGTCAAAAGTTATTTGTATGAACAAATAATATCCAAACCAATAATTTTCAATATAAATTAGAGCTTAGATGAGCCGGAGAGACATTCATGTATTCCTCTTTAATAAAAGAAATATTTGTCTTGTAAAAAAATGCTTAAGGCTTGAGCTCTATGTGAGAGAAATCCTTAGGGTTTCTCCAAAATTGCTCTAGGTGGGAGCAAGCCTTAGGGTTTATCCAAAATTGCTTGTGTCAAGATGCTTATTGTTGAATTTTTATATTTCTTCAAATTCTCCTATATCACTTTTTTTCTTGTTTCACCTCTAGAATTTGAATGTCTCTTTCATTTATTACTTTCTTCTATATTCTATAAATTAATAGAAGTATATGTTTTACTTTGATTTCTTTTTTAAGTGACAAACTGTGTAAAAATGCCTGAGTCTACATCAGACTATGCTTTCTTATTTCTTTTCTTTTTCATTATCATTACCATCATATTATAATCTCTGATTTCTTTTCTTTTATCATTATCGTTGCAATTACATTTATTATTAGGGTGTGATTTGTATAATGTTGCAACCCTAAGCAATTAAATTAAGGCACACCTCTAAATTTTATCATAAGTATAATTTTGGTTTCAAAATTTATTAGGATGTCTTGAAAATCTATTTTCATCTCTAATTATAAAATCTTAAATTCCAAAAATGGTTCAAATCAATTAGATCTTTAAACACTTGAAAATCTTGAAAATGGACAATCCAGTTGCAAGATAACTATTTTTGAGAACTGAAATCTTTTTTCTCTTTCATATTCATAGATCTCGATGTCGAGATGATAAATTACAGGAATATTTTATGGTAGATTTTTCCTTATTGTAATAAGAATTCATTTTATCATTAACAACTATGAAGGCCTCGGAATTTAATTCCAAAGAGAGTAATATACAAAATGAAGTGGAGAGAGAGCACAAAGAGTTAGATATACGATAAGAAAGGAAACGAATAGTGAAGGGGAGAAAAAACAGAATGCAAGAGTTTAGAGCAATACAAAAATGAAGAGTAATGGGGAGAGGACAGAGAAAAAGGAGCATCAAAACCTCAAATTTAAAGGTGTATTTTAGAGAGAGAGGCAGATGGTATAATAAGAGGAAAGTATAAGAGAGTAGTGTATTTGAGAGAGAGACAGATACTATAATAAGAGGAAAGTATGTATCACAGAGAGTTAGATGCTATAATAAGAAGAAAGCATCACTTTTAATTCCACATCTGAGCGACCTAATACAATAGAGCGCGATGCTATAATAAGAAGAAAGCGTCACTTTTAATCCCACATCTCAGCGACCTAATACAACAGAGCATTTTTTTCACGAGTTTTGCTCCCAAAATTCTCACGGGTTTCTTTCCAAAATTCCTTTCAATTTTTTTCGCGCTTCTGCTTCCAAAATTCTCACGGGTTTGCTTTCAAAATTCCTTTCAATTTTTCTCATGGGTTTTGCTTCTAAAATTCTCACGGGTTTGCTTCCAAAATTACTGGATCAAACGTGGGTTTGCTGGTCTCACGGCCTCAGGTTTGACCCTTTCAATTATGCTATGGTTAAAGCCAGTGTTTGAAAACTCGCCGAGTCGAGCCGGACTCGCCCAGTCTCGGGAATCGTCTGCTATCGAGACGGTTCTACGAAAAAAATGAGAATCGCCCGTGTTTAGAGAAAACCGGGCGATTCTGAATAATGAATCGCGAGTCTCAACAAAAAAAACTATATTTTTTAGATTTACATGTGGCAGCCTCACGATAGTGACACGTGGCCACACGTGGTAACTCACCTCACGCTTGCCTCCGTCGCGTTTCTACACGTGCATAGTGGAGTGTCGTGAAGAGGTCCTCGAAGAGCATACTCACAACATCAGTTTGAGAAGTCAAAGCCATTTAATGAAAAGTGGTCTGTTTGCATAAAAGATGAAGGGGTCCCCAATAGTATACTCACAATATCAGTTTACATGGTCTTTTTGCATAAAACAAGTCAAAGCCATTTAGTTTAAGTGGTCTTTTTGCATAAAAGAAAAAGATATGATGAAGAAGTGGCCGATAGTATCCTCACAACATCAATTTGAAAAGGAAGCGATTTATCGAAAAGAGGTAGGTTATTGGAAACTTGTTTGCACAAAATAAAATAAAATAAAAGATCTGATAAAGAGGCGTCCGACAGTTAACTCACAACATCAGACATCAGTTTAAGAAGTCAAAGCCATTTATTACAAAGTGGTAGGCTACTGGAGAACGCCATTGATCAAGATAAACCTCAATTTTGTAAATTTTTTATATTAAATAAAAGAAGAAGAAGAGACGGGAAAATTGTAATGCTAAATTAGCGCAGCAAACATCGTTTACATCTTTTAGAGAACCAACAATATTCCATGGGTTTAGAACTTTTAGACAGTGAGATTGTTGGAAAACTTAAATTTCGCTTCTTTTTTTTATCTAAGAATAATCATTGGTGTCCAAAACATAATTACGTGCACTCCATGTATATCGCCAAATTCACGTTGGGAAAGTACATAAAACGTCCATTTACCTGTGGCATAAAGTGATCACAATTAATTTAGATCATTAGATGTGAAATGGAGTGGTTGCATTTATTTCATTGATCAAGCGTAAAGTCTAAAAAAAAATTTCTCGAACTTTATGGCACACTCAAGCAACTAGATTTCACATCATATGGTTGTAAGTAATTTTGATCTCCTTATATCAAAGGTAAATAGTCTCATTATATACAATCTCATCTACATTCTCATTCACCTTTAGCATTATGACACGTTACATTAAATTAAAAAAATAGTTGCATAAGCTGATTGATTTTTATGGAAATTTTTCCCCTCTTTTCTCATAGAAATGAAATGACTATAAATCCAAACACCACAAATAATTGGAAAAAATTTGGTATGAGGTTAAAAAAACTGTAGAATTTAGGTCCATCTCAAAAATCCCTCATAAAAGGTTGTTTTAATGTTGGAAAATTCTCTAATTGATCATCTTGATATCGAGATATATGAATATGAAAAAAAATAGATTTTAAGTACCAATATTATTTGGACCATCCATTTTCAATATTTTTATATATTTATAGATCTACTTAATTTGAACCATTTTTGGAGTTTAAACTTTTTATAATTAGATATGCAACTAGATTCTCTTGCCATCCTAAAGCATTTTTACGTCAAAATTACATCTTTTGAAAAATTTTGGAGATGCGTTTTACTTTAATTGTTTAATATAAATAGAAAATATAATATTAATCATTGAAATCTACCCAACATAATCACAATTAGATAATTTACATAACATAATATTCAGTCTCCTCCAATTTCCTAACATATTTTATATTTCAATTTACTAAATGTACTGGCCAACCCTTCTACCAAACAAATTAACCCAATTTTTCTAGTTTTTCAATTAATTTTGATATATTTTTCTTCAATTATGTCTTATAATTTTGATATTTGATTGAAGTTATGTAGACAATTTTTTAAGATTTTTATAACATATAAAAACACAAAAGTAAAGGTTTATCGTAATATAAACATGTTTTTCTGAAATTCCTATCATACCAAAAACATGTCATTTCCAACCATGTTATTTCAACATCATGTCACACAGAAGAAATACATGTTATTCCTAATTATAAATAGACGTCAAACAACCACTAAATATACGCAAGGATGTTTAGGCCAAAACACGTCTGGTATTTATATTCGAAATCATGCCATTAAATAAAGAAAAATTTATCAAAATATACCTATATAGAGATTACTTTAAAAATCGTACCCATTTCAACTATTCTAACTCGTAATCATGTGTATTTTGACTAGCTTATTAAACTTAAATTAAAATATATGAACAAAATGTAATGTTTTGACAAATTTCCCTTCCAAGTATTAATTTTAGGAGAAGGTTACCTATACATATTTTTATGAATTTTTTTATTTTCCAAATACACCCAAAGACTACACCCAAAATTTGATAACATTAGCTTGGATCAGCGTTATCAGGATCAAACTGGCTATCGAATTGGTGAGGGGTCTTGTCTAGTCAAACCGTTCAAGCCATCAGACAAAGCAATTGGACAGGATAAAAAAAGCTGCTCAATATTGTTGAGCAAATCTGATCATTCAAAACTTGTTGGTCAGACTAGTCAAAATTAGTCAAATATTAGTTATAAGTTTTTGCCAATCCCTATTATACTTTGGAACAGAGAAACTAAAATATCGGTAGGCAGTCAAAGTAGTCAGACCAACTGATCCGCTTTAGGTGTGTAAATTTAATTTCGACAACTTTTAGCTCTTATGGCATTCAATAAAGATAGATACACGGTGAACAATCTCCAAAACATAACACTTACCCCCAAAAAAAAAAAAATTCTCCAAAACACAACTAATGCTTTGGCACGTACAATGACCATCGGAGAATGTTTGATAGAGGATAGAAAAGTATTTCGAATGACACATTCTAATAAGAGTACGGTTTCTATAAGGTCACAACCTTAAACAATCCAATTAAGGTGCACATCCAAATTTTATTATAGTAAAAATTGTTAAGATTATCTAAAAATTTATTTTCATATCTAATTATAAAATTTAAATTTTAAAAATGGTTAAAATCAGGTAGATCTATAAACATTTCGATCTATACTATTTTTTAAACTTGAAATTTTATAATTATATATGAAAATAAAGTTTCAAGCCCTTACAAAAATTTTCGATACCGAAAAATACATTATGACACTATTTAAAGGTGCGCCTTACTTCGATTGTTTGATGCCTCATGTCTATACAAACCACACCCCTTAATTAAATCCCCTTCCAAGGGAAATGAGAAGGAGAAGGAGAAGAAAGAGAGATGGGCAAGGCTATCCAGTTTAAGACCCCCAAGATCAGCTCACTCCTCTCCACCTTTGCAGTAGTATCAACCACAAGCTTAGGAACCCCACACGTGCCATACTCCCAACACCCATCATACCCCTTAATCAATCTCTCTAACCTTTCCCACGTGCAAGGCTTGTGCCATGATCCCTCTCCTCCGCTTCCTCTCTCCTCCAACCTCCTCCTCCACTCTCTCTCATCCTTTGGCCTGCACTCTATCACTAGAAGCCGGGCCCCATATTTTGAGGCCAATTCTAGCACTCTTTCAAAGAGTTTGGCACGTGCAAGTGGGCAATCAATGACCACACTAAGCCCCATCTTCAATTGGGTCTCTGCTATACTCCATAGCACGGAGTACGATACATCGTTAAGTAGATCTGTGGCATAGGCGTCTTGGTCATCGTGTTTGTTGTTGTTAGATTGACAGATTTCGAGGGCTTTCTCTATGGGACGTGTCTGGTCGCGCACATCGTCTTTGTCGAGGTACGGGCATCTGAGGGCTGCCGCTATGGAGCACGCTAACGTCGACTTGCCGGTGCCTGGATGGCCCTTCATCGCGATCAAAAGCGGGGACTTTTCCATCTCTCCCTGTGTGTATGTGTGTGTGAGAGGCATCTACCATACCAGTTCCTTATATAAGATCAACGAATTGGGAATTGAAAAGTTGAGAAATCTCTTTCTCATGATTATACAAAAAAACTCGAAACCATTGCCAAATGTATATGCAACCATATCCAGAAAAGGTCCTTCGTGGAACTGAAAGTGACCCCATATTGTCTTGAAGTGTTCTTGGTCCATGGGTAATTATCAATCTTGTCCTTTATGGATAATTCTAAGCCATAACTTCTGTCGATTATTTTCTAAATCAAAGGGCTAAGGGTAGGAAAGGGCTGGGTAGTGACGGATGTGGTTTCCATTATCACTGATACTAATTCACTAATACATTTAAAAAATTAACTCGTAAATCAATTGAAAATTTTCAGTGATACCAATTTATTAATACCTTTAAAAAATTAACTTCTAAATCGTTCTGATTGAATTACCCAAAAAAAAAAAAAAAAGCTGGGGGCAGTCATGAAATATTGGGATTTTATGCAACAATATTAGAAAAGTAGGAAGGGATAAGGATAAGGCTTGGGCTTGTCGTTACCTTTCAAATACCCCCAAAAAATAAAATAAAATAAAATAAAAAGCTGGGGGAAGTTATGTAATTTTGAGATTTCATGTAAGAATATTAGAAAAATAGGAAGGGATGGAAAAAGTTTATATAAGGATGAATTACGGATGCACTTCAAAAATCCATCCGAAAAAGTAGTTTTAATGTTGAAAAACCCTTTGATTGATTATCTCCACATGAAGTATGACCATGAAAAATAAAAAGATTTTAAATCTCAAAAATAATACATTTTCCAACATATTATCTATACCATCCATTTTCAAGATTTTCATATGTTTATAGGTCTACTTGATTTTATTAATTTTTTAAATTTAAAATTTTATAATTAGATATAAAAATAGATTTTGGGATAATCCTAACAACATTATACATCAAGGTTATATACCATGATAAAATTTGAAGGTGCACCTTACCTCTACACGAACTGCACCCTAAGATAAAATTGTAAGGGATAAGAAGCTGAGATAGGATGGTGAAATGGTCGGTTGCGCCACGTGGTACTTCAGAGATCAATTACACAATGGGTTCATGTTTAATGCTCAAAAACAAATGCTAAAGGAAAAATTTTAAAAAAAAAACACAAGACCATAGTTTCTATGCAATTTACCAGCAACTTGATTTTTGCTCTAATTTTTTTCCCAAAACAAAATTTTTATACAAATACCCCCAAAGGAAAAAGGTCATTCATTTTAGATGAAAATGCCCTTTATTTACACAAAAATCATTTTGGCTAGATTTTTGGACCCAGTAGCACATTGCCAGAGCACACCATCACATTGTCGGAGCGCACAAGTGTCGGACCGCTCTGAGACAACTAGCGGACTGAAACTGACTACTGTCGAACTGCCCCTTTCATAGTGCCAGAGCCCTAGAATCCAGTAACATCTACTATCGGAACGCAACTGTTGGACATCACTTTACACCAGCGTTTAAAAAATCGCCGAGTCGAACCGGACTCGCCCGG
>NW_006499897.1:1265855-1310312 GCF_000471905.2 Amborella trichopoda | reverse complement strand
GGACCAAAATTGATCCAGGTAGTAATAATATTATTAAGTTCATCAAGTTCAAGTAATCAAGTTTCATTTTTATGATTCTATTATTTATTTATAATTTTATTCAATATCTTTGCAGCTAATTGGTAGAGCCAACATGGGTGTAGTTCTCCAAATTTACGAAAATTGGCCATTCAAATCTTAAACATAACCACTTCCTCATCCAGTTGTGAGCGCAATTGAAGTACTTTTGAAGGGGTTAGGTCGTAAAGGTAATTTGTATAATTGTATTAATAATACATGAATTATAGATTTTAATTAGTTTCATTTGATTTTGTTAGATTCATACAAAGAAAATGAACAGGCTTGAATCAAAGAAGCTCAGTGACCTAGTCTATGTCAAGTATAATTGATTCTTAAAGGACAGGTTTGCTAAGAGAGAGAAGAGAGAACCCAACAAATCAAAAAATATGGACAATGCTATGGAGTGGTTAGTTGATGATGATGATGAGGTCGAGAGGCATGAAGGATTGACATGGGACATGGTCATGGATGCTTCAGGGACATCAGCTGACCCTCCTAGGGCCACTAGATCTTCTGCATAGAGAACGAGGTTGGAGGAGGAAGAAAAAGCAAATTCAGAAGAGGCGGAGGAGGACGACCAATATGTCGAGGAGGGTGACGACTCCGATGGATATGATGCCAATGCAGCTGACCCTAATTTTCTGATGATGAATCATGAATGTTAAATAATTATTAAACTTTGAACTTTGATTGAACTATTGTCTATTGAAGATTCTTTTGAGTCCTCAAGTATTACTTTCATTTATGTTTTCTTCCTCATGGTGGTGTAATACTGTAATGTGATTTGTGGACAGTGGATTTGTAGTTCCACTGGTTTGGTACTATTTGGTAACTTTAGTTTGGTAATTTGGTTGGTTGGTAAATTTTAAGTTTTAATTGGATATGGATTCTGGACCGACTTATGGTTATGCTTATGGAGTGTTCGCTAATGTGTAGTATACTTTGAATTTTGATGTGCCCTAAATACCTAATTCTATATTTTATACAATATATAACTGTAGAATCATTTTTTTATTCAACTGGGTCGCCCAGGTTCTGGGCACCTGCCTGGGCGCCCGCCAGGGCGCTAGGAGGCCTGAACCCCCCAAGCCACCTAGAACCCGCCTAGCGCTTTTTGAAACACTGTCTATACATTTGAGTGTTATCCCTCTCTCTCTTTTCTCTCTTTTACTGCACACCTAAATCTTAAATCTCTCTCCCCACCACCAAACCCCAACGAAAATCCAAACTCTCTCTATCATACCAGTCTGTAAATCTCCCTTGCTTTCTTTTTCAGCCTTGTAAATTTGAAAATTCAAAAGAATTGAGTCTGGTCTTGAACCCAGTGATCAATGTACCACTTATTAGTAACAGGTGGCATCTACAACCCTCCTTACCATCAAACATCACATTCACACATCAGCGACTCAAACATCTATACAAGAGTGAGAACTCCTATTGTGTAGAAGTTTACTTGCTAATAAAGCAAAGGCACGATATAAACAGAAAATGCATAACATATCATTAATAGTTAATGCACAAAAAATAATAAAAAATTAATCAAAAAAAGATAAAATAAACAAAAGGCAGTTTGGTCTTCAATGAGCACATGAATGCCCCATCATGCTTGTGATAAAATAACAAGGATGTGTCTTGACTGGTGTGTAACACAGATATCTGAGCCACATGCACACGCAAAGCAAAATAAACAAAATAATGATAAAACAGAAAAACAAAAAATAGTTTGCTAAATCTACAATTACTTCCTGCAAGAATATTATGTGGTTCATAGTTCAATCAACATATGCAGTCATAACTGGAAAATTACAACCTGCATACTTGAAGCAGCAGAAAAAAATATTAATACTAATATAGTTCATGAAAAAGCATACCACTATTATGTGGGTAAGTTCGAGTCCACCAGCTTTCTTGGCTTTACACTCTCCACCTGTCTTTGATGCCTCGAGAGCTCCACGGCCAACCAACAGCCTCAAAAGAACTCCATTCGTACAAAACATAATGGAGGAGTGCTTACCACCACTGGATTCCAATCTTATCTGATATTGTGCTCCAAAGAAACAAATGAATTAAAATATGGATATTTTACCAAAAGGAAGCTATTCAAGATGATTGATAAGAACTAACCTACTAACCAAAAATTTGAAAATATATACACAGGGAGTGAGCAATTCTAGCAGTGCACATACACATATGCAGGTGAAATGGTCTGGATTACTGAAGTTTTCATGCACAAAGTTTAGGCTATCCTCCTTAGGGATGTTCCACTGTGATTGTTTATTGGATGCAGATTAGAGACCTAGCACAAAAGGAGATTTAACCTTAATGGCTGTTAAGTATTTGTGACACAGCAGCACGCGCATTAGGGAGGAGAGACAATATAAGATCATCTGCAGAAAATTATTGCATCCGCACACACTTGTTGCCATCACACTACAGGTAGTGATTCAAGCTGAGGAAGTCAGAGATGGCAAGGCCATTTAGGGATTTATGGTTACAGGCCATAAGGATCACCAATGTCCTGATACAATCTAATAGTGCATTGTAGTTGGACTCCCTTCCTTCAAAGATTAGGGTGTTCCTCTCTGTCCAAATGTTTGTTGTTGCTAACCGCACACTACAAAAAGAGGCTCGCTGCCAGGTAAGGAGATGAGAAGAATGCTTGGAATAGCTGCAGAAGTGTCTGTGGGGTGACCCAATACCAAGTGAAGCTTTAAAGCAGATCTGACCAAATAGTTTTGGCCACCTTGCATTTCAGAAGGTCATCACCGGTTTCTTGCAATACTTTGCATATGGCATACCTGGTGGGTATAGGTCATAGTTACCGGAATCTCTAACCGCAGGTAGCAATTCCACTTCAGAACCCCGAGTCTGCGATTCCATCATTGAATCTTCAAGGAACACATTTCCTTGAATTCAGGAATCTCGATTCCACATTTTAGGAATCTCGATTCCAACCTCTATTGAATCTCAATTCCACATTTTTAAAATCTCGATTTTTGTGGAATGCAGATTCCACAAAAGTATATTTTTTTATTGAGTGTAATTTTGTTCTCTCTTCTAATGTCAAAATCTCTATCACCCTCTTTCCATGAGTGTGCTTATGATGTTTAAACTATTAGCACATGTTCCCAATAACACTACAACACAATGTGAATGTTTCGAATCGAGATTGGCTTGTGTGCTTAGCAGCTAACAATTAACAACACTACATCTAAAGTTCGATTCCTATAGCTAAACTACCCACAAAAAAGAAGAAAAAAATAGCACACACACACAATGTGAATGTAAAGAAAAAATATTATTTTATTTTCTCTCTCAAAATGTACTCACTTTCATTTCATCACATCAAGTAAATGGCATACTTCGAATATAAGGTAGGGATTCCCACACAATTGTTTTTCTAATAGTGCTAGAACTTGGTGGCTATTCTTGAAAGATAATTGGGAAAGAGATTTGGGCTCAATTCAGATTACATTTCTAATGATGTTAGAACTGGCGACAATTTTTTTAAAAATAATTGGGACAGAGATTTGGGTTCAATTCGGATTACAGTTCAGAGCAACACAATGGGATAAACTAATTCCCAATTTCAACTATAAATATGAAATTAAAATCTTAGTTTCAAGTACACGAGGTAATATTTGTATGCTTTGTAAACACCATCACAAATCCCCTAGAGGACTATGAGTGCATGTTAATTGTATTTAGCTTAAATTTAGTATTACAACCACTATACCTTAATTCTGATATTGTGATTAAGAATTCTGATACTGCGATTAAGGCTCAATACATCAATTTCAATACCAGGGGAATGCTTGTTCAGGTCTGTATGACCTTTAACGATCTCGATTCGAATACTAGGGGAACCGTGGCTAAAGCATACTCAATACATCAATTCCAATACTAAGGGAATCTTGCATAAGCTTACTCTAGAACCTTAAATCCTTTGCCTTGCGAAAAAAATTTCCTAATGATTTTTCATGCGGTTCTAAGTTGTTGGGTGTGCGATCCTATAAATGTAGGAATCTCAATTCCAATTGGGTTGAAACTGGATCCCACAAAGGTAGGAATCTTGATTCCAAGTGGGCTGAAACTCGATTTCAAACTTGGATGAATGTCGATCCCAATTGGCCTGAAACTCGATTCCAAAGAGGTAGGAATTTTAATTCTATTTGGGTTAAAGCTCTATCCCATAGAGGTAGGAATCTCGATTCCATTGGGGATTCCAACAAAGTAGGAATCTTGTTTCCTGCAATTCCCTATGTATGGACAACAACTCCGACAACAGGAATCTTCCAGTCCCCCTGCGATTTCAATTCCAAAATCGATTCGGAGTCTCAAGCATTTCCAACAACAATGGTATAGGTAGCCCCCTACGTTGCAGTTGGTCTACTGATTGGGCCTTCTGAAGAATCGCTATCCAACATAAGGTTTGGATCTTTTTGCAGGATTGGATTAAGCCAAGCTCTTCTAGCCAATAAGCATTGGGGGGGAAAGAGGGTGATGGGCTGTGTATGACACTATAGAAGGAGGCAACCAAGAAGAGCCCCAAGGAGATGGTGACCATATCATACAGTCTGGTCCTTGCTAGGGAAGATAAGTGTCTTGGAGCAAAGGCAGGCAGAGAGATGAAATCAGCAAGGTCGCGGTCCTGAAGGGCCTTCGAAAAATGGGGCTCCAAACTCTAGTTCTCCCTTATGTTTCGAAGGCATGTTCTATGGTGATCTCCTGGCTTATAGCTAGGTGGAATAGAGATGGGAAGTGTTCTTCTTCTTCTAGCAAGCTGTCTCCTATCCATGTCTCCTACCAGAATTTGACACCACGATCCTCCCTAGCACTGAACTGGACATTTGGCTAGAATTCATTGAGGCATAGGGTGATGGACTGCCAAAACCTTCACGGCCTAGCGATAGAGTGGGAGGAGGGGAGACACTTTATTTTTGCCCAATGACCGATTGCCAAAGGTGGTAGATGACAAAGAACGACTACCACTTCCCTAGAAGAGCCAAGTTGCAATATCTGAGGCTCCAAATGCAGCCCTCCTTTGTGTTTGGGAAGAGTGACCGTGTCCCAAGCCACCAGGTGGAGGTGGTGATTATCGTCTAAGCCCAACCACAAGAAATCCCTCATAAGTTTCTCAAGGCAATTGGCTACAGAAGTAGGCAGGCTTAACAGAGACATCTAACATATCAGGAGGTTAGATAGGGTGTCCCCTGATGAGGGTGGTATGACCTGCTGGGGATAGGACTCTACCCTTCCATGCCACTAGCTCATGATCAAACCTTTCTACAATGAGAGCCCAGAGTTACTTATTGGGCTTACCAGTGCACAAAGAGACCGAGAGCCTAACCTTACTTCAAGATTGTGATGGTTGCCAACTATGCATCAAATTCATTTCTCATTGAACAAACGAGTAAACATATTTAAGTATATTCAGAATCAAAGGAGCCCAGCCTTGTGTTAACACTCTAAACAACACAGTTTAGGAGTATCAGATGCACTTCTAGATGTCAACAAGCATGGTGTGTCCATGATAAATGCCAGATACATTTCACCAAGTTATGCTATAGTGGTTCTGATTGATGAAATATCCTTCTGGTCTATCTCTAACCCTATAGAATTAAAAACTTCAAGGTGGATGATGGTTCTCATACATACTCATGAATAAAATTAAGCACCCCATCCATTAGAGTTTATATAATAATTATGCTAAGATACTATAATCACACCGAATCTTAGAAGAAAGACCAAAATGCCTGAAATTTGGAAATAGATACATGAACCCTTGAAAATAATGGAAACAAACTTCTCTCTCCAATTTATAATCATGTCTCTCGCTCAAATTGAAGTATTTTTACCATCAGGAAAGATAATTAAAGTTAGTATTCTCTGTCGCATTTTATTGTCCGTTTAATCTTAAAATTTCCACGAAAGTGTCATATTGCTTTCAGCTTTTTCTTGGTTTCATTTTTTCAATTTTGTCCTAATATTTTATGAACTGAAAATGTCATCTAGCATTTCTTTTTCCCTAAAAAATGCCATCTATCAACAAAACTAAAGTTCTACATTCCTTGCGCAGCCAGTTGTACCCAACTGAATACCGAATCAGTCCTTCACATTACAAATCAAAGGTAAAGATGAACCTAACTAATAGAGATATATTTCCCATGGACCACCCAAAATTGTAGTTTTACTCGATCGAACTCTGAAGAATGTCTTTTAGGGTGTGGTTTGTATAGAGCCTAGGCTCCAAACAATCAAATTAGAGCCTACCTTCAAATAGTGTCGAGAAATGTTGTTTCAGCACTGGAAATCTTTGTGATAGCCTTAAAACATATTTTCATCTTTATTTATAAAGTTTAAAGCTTCATAAATAGAGTAGATAGACACATCTATGAAAACTTGAAAATCTTGAAAATTGACAATCCAAAAATGCATTACAAAATACACTATTTCCAAAATTTGAAATCCATTTTTTTTCTCTTGTCCATGCATCTTGATGTCGAGATGTTCAATTTGAGGATATTTGGGTATCAAAATAATCTCTTCTAGTGAAATTTTTGACGTAGGCTCTAATTTGATTGTTTAGAGCCTCGGCTCTATATAAACTTTCCCCGTCTTTTTAAATTTTCAGATCAACAACTCCCAAGACTATTTGTGATACAGGAATGAAATCAGATTAGTGAATTAAAGGTTCGTACCTTGTAACCAACACTTTCTCCAACATTTTCTCCCCTCTCAGAGGCAATTCTCTCGGCAACTGAACCAAGACATCTCCAGTTAATATGAATTGAAGAAAGATAAGACATTATGCTAACTATTTAAAGATAAGCAAAGATCCTTGGCACCTGTATTGCAGATATGCGCCTTGGCTGAGAGCACACAATTTTGCATGTCTCACCTTTTCCCCACATGTGATCCAAAAGAAATTGAGGAACCTGAATTGTTACATAAGAATATAGCTGAAGGATCAGACTGGAAAAGAAGTGAAGAACTGAATTTCTAATGGTGAAATGAATATGATCTAAACCCTACTAAGGTATTCGCATCTATCCTACCTAACAAGCTTACCATCTATTTGATACCCATAGAAGAACAAAAAAACATAACAGGATCGTTTTGCACTGACGACAAAAAAAAAGAAGATCCAAGCATTGTAGAAAGAGAAAAGAGTTTATTGATGCAAACATCCACGAGCAAGTTACAAGCAGTTCAGAATACGTAGAATGATATTTAGAAAACTTAAATCTAATGGAAATTGCATGATTACATGTTTTTGAGTGTTTTTAATAAATGGACACAAATACAAAGTCAAAAGCATAATTAGCAAGTCTTTGTTTAAAACATTATTTTTTCAAAAAAGCTCAATTTTTTTCAAAAAAAACTCTATTTTTTAGAATCCAATAAGAAATCCAAGTTTTTCTAAAGATCTTCAAAAAATCGTCGTATTTTTTAAACAAAACTGATATTTTATCTTTCATCAAAAAAAGCTTTTCAAAAAACTTCTTTGCTATAACTTTATCTTTTCATCGATTTAATATCTTTGAATTTTGGTTTGGAGAAAAGCATATAAATCAAGAATCCAGATTTAACATAAATTTCCATAAAAAAATTCCTCCAATATGTTCCCTTAAAAAAAAGTGCAATACATACCCAAAAAATAATCCATCAAAATGACCATATATCTCAAAATAATAGTTAAGAGGAAGAGCAAGAGTAACCCAATGAAAAGTCCTTTTTTCATCTAAACACAGAGCATCATTATAAAGAGTAAGAGAGAGATTCAGTGAAAACTAAAGATTTAAGCAACTAGGAATTCCGAGTGAGCTTCGAACATTTGGATTTGCTTAAGCATTTTGTTGCTTTCTTTCTGGATACTGAAGTTTGATTAATTTCGCCTTTAGAATTTTTTTAATTTCATCAGTATATACAACGTAATTATTTAGATGGACCACTATTTTAAATTTTTCAGTTTTTGTGATTTAGTTAACTGCAATTTTATACCAAAAGTTCTTTTTAGTTTTTCTCTTCCAACAATAATCGCATATCTTGGGTTCCGTTCTTGTTGTTTCGTAATGTCGTTCTTCTGTTTAGTATTGTCGTTGTCTTTTTTTATTGTATGCTTTGAATAAATCTATCATAGGCTTTGTAATGTGACAACAAAATAAGCATTATTGTTATATTTATTGAAAGTTTAGACTAAAATTTGTCAAGTATGACTCTGGTATTGCTAGGTAAGGACATAAAAATTGTAGTTCAATAGTTTTAATGTATCCATATTTTGTTATCTTCACATATCCTATTTTTTCACTCTGTTTTTTAGCCAAATCCGAAATATTCACTATTCTCTTAACTAATTTTTGGTGATCTGTATTTTTTACCCGACTTTTTGCCTCCGACTTTTTGCCTCCGACTTTTTGCCTCCGACTTTTTGGAGCAAAACTGAATTAGTATCAATGTTTTGGCTTGCCGATATATTATTCTTCCCCAAGTGGCTAACTATGGTCAAAAGATGAAGTATGTGCATGAAATCTCTTTCATTTTCATTTCAGTTATTTATAACAGCAAATACAGTCCCATTTGGGATGGAAAAACTCGCCCAAGTCAACTCAACTCATCAAATTAGGAGGTTTTTGAAATGAAAAGCTCTACACCCAAGTTTTTCAATCTAGATGACTTGTTTATGTTAATTTGACAAGTACAAGGTTTATTCCGATGTGGTAGCATTTTATAATCACTTGTGAAGGGCCAGGTTTGATGCCCATTATATACTTTCTCTTTTGATTCTTCACAGAAATATTTCAGAAGGGCCATATTTTATGTGACTTGGGAAGATGACTTGGTGTTGGCAATGACCAAGTCTCTGAGTTTTTTGAACACTATTAATAGCACCTCAATTTGGGGTCTCAGTCTATTCTACAAACTACAAGAATAGCGCATACTGAAGAAATGCAGAGCAACAGGAAAGATGAAGACCAGTTATCATACAGTCAATTAGAGACTAATGGGTTAACTCTAGACGTGCCTAAACAACTACATCAACTAATTAAGTATTTTTTTAATTATGTCAAAAAGGAAAACAGGATTCAAACGGAAGAGATCAGCATATCAACCCACAATATAATAGAACACCATCCAGCTTATTTCCTTTCACAACTCAATGCAACAGGTTACAACATGTCACATTAAGCACTGATATATTATTGGAGTAAATATCTGAGTAAAATACATGTAGAAGATATCTTTACCTTCTACAAGCATCTCTTTGTCATTTGTTATCACTCTACTCCAGTCTTTTACTCATAGACATACATAGATAAATAAATATACATGCACATACGTGCACACGCACACATATAAAGACATGCACGGTTGTTTTCTTGAACTTTAACAACAAACCCTTTTTATCAGATCAAATCTACAAGTCAAGCATCTTGTGCAGAAATAGACTTGAGGACAAGAGACCTCCTAGAAACCAAGTAACAGTTACCTGTCTAAATATCTAGTTAGCTAGCCAAGCAAGCACACATGCATATAGGTATCGTAGGGATCGCCACATATAATGTATTCCGTTCCTATCAATGACCATAACCATCTTCGAGTTACACAGCACCACAGGTATTTCTTAGAATTTAAGGGGCATAATATCAAATAACCACAAAATATGCAATAATATCACTAAATACTCGAGCACTAAAGGAACCAAAAGCAGCGTTTGCTACATCTAGAAGAAGGGAAATCAGCCATAAGAACAAAGAACATAAAAAGATCAATAACCTGAGTAGTCTTCCCACAGCCAGTCTCACCAGCAATAAGAACCACCTGTTTAAGAGCCAACAAAAGAAAGAGAACAACAAACGACATGGTCATCAGACTATTAATGCACACAGACATTGTAAATAATCAGAAAGTTCATTTAAGGGAAGAGGCATTTTTTTAACACCTAGGATTGGGGGGGAGGGGGGAGAAGTTCAAAACTGAAGAAATTTCACATGCAATTTGATCACATCACATTCTCCTCAAAAATAGTGTATCAAAATCAAATAATACGCCATTCTTTGGTTATTCAAGAATCTGTGGATCATATATGTCATGAGAGTATTGAACCTGATGTTTTTCAACTGCAGAAGTAATGGCATCCTTGAAAGATGCAATCGGAAGTTTAGACCTTTGCTCACTGATCTGCAAGCATAAATCAATTTATTTTTTTTGTTATTAAATCCGCAAGATGGAAAAACTGTAACTGCTTTTTTTCTGAAGCACAACATAACATATCAATAAACTGAAATGGTGAATGAATGATAAATTAAAATTCCCAAAAATCCAGGAGAATAGAGTACCTCTTGCAGGTGTCGAGACTCCCTCAGTCTGGAAGCAAGTAATTCCACCCGCTTGGCTATTTCAACTTTCAACATTGAGGGTTTCGAAAAGGTAGAATCATTCTTTCTATCTACACCCATGGCACACTCATTGGCATGCATGTTGATTTTTTGACTCACCTCCTCAAAAGGAGGATACTGGGTAAATAAGTTCTGTAAAATCAGTTTTGTTTCATCCGAAAATGTTAAATGTTCAATTTCAATATTTTCTTTCTTCTTCATCTGTGCCTTCCCGTTGGACTGTTTGTGAACAGATACACATCGCCGGTCTCCATGTCTGTGAAAAAGGTAAAAATTATGAAAACAGGCCAACGGAGGAAAATGGGGCTTTTCTTGCTCTTTTTCTTCTTCTTCTTTTGGTTCAAAGGTCCAAAAGGCTGTCATTAAAATAAATGGTCTGACTGATTTATGAGTAGAGTATAATGATAAGACTTTAATTGGAAGCCTCCTTGTCTAAAATTCCAAGACATAATTTGCTCAGCTACTATTTGAAGGTCAATCCAGTGACTGAAATTAAGTATTTTAAAGCTGATAATAACTTGCACAAATGACAAAAAAAAAAAGGAACCTTGGCATGTATTCTAATTTTAAACTCAAAATCCGTCTGATGTAAAACTTAAAGGCCCCATTTGAATGCCCATCTTTTTAGGAATAGGGTTCTTTACAGTTGCACCAAAATAGGTAGCGGAGCAGCTAGGCAAGCCACTATTCACAAGCACAACTCCAGGAATCAATACTTGCAAGATGACACCACCAACTGCAGGCTTTGCAGAGAGAGAGACTCTTCTGCCATTATTGATAGAAAATAGGTTATTGCCTTTCTTATTTTTCTGGTAAATAACAATTCATTGAAACTTAGAAAGTATATACCTACCTACATTATTATCTATCATGTAATTGTTTACATCGTCCATGTCCAATGACTCCCTATTTTCACAGTTGCCCATAAAGGCAGATAAATATATGTCTGGCTCTGGGATATGGCTATCAGGACATCCAAAACGGGATTAAGTAAACATAAAAAATATGGTGCTTGATAAGTATATTCTTTTATTAGTATAGATTCAGATATTTCTCTTTAGAGATCATTCCAAGAACACCATCGCATCCTACTCTGCTTTCATTGGGCATGCTGACTCAACCATGGCCGAATCCATAGCCTTTCACATGATGTCAAAAGATTTAAACAAAATTGGGGAACATCTCTACTGAGAGAGGGTGACTCAGAAAATGCAATTTCTTGGGCATCCAGTCTATCCCCTTGTCCTTGGCACCTTGAACTCAATTTGGTGCTTGATAAGTATATTCTTTTTATTGGTATAGATTTAGATATTTCTCTTTAGAGATCATCCTGAGAACATCATCGCATCCTACTCTGATTTCATTGGGCATGCTGACTCAACCATGGCCGAATCCATAGCCTTTCACAGGATGTCAAAAGATTTGAACAAAATTGGGGAACATCTCTACTGAGAGAGGGTGACTCAAAAAATTCAATTTCTTGGGCATCCAGTCTATCCCCTTGTCCTTGGCCCCTTGAACACAATTTCTAGTCAGATATTTAACCCATGCAAGCATAGGCAACCCTTATTTAAGTATAAACTCAGCAGCTGATTCCCCGGCCAAAGAAGATTATGCTGTGAGCAACATCAATGGGACTGTTTTGGCAACTTTTTGAGCTGGGTTCCAATTATTTTTGTAGTTCCTTTTGTATGATCGAGGGTCCAACACCCCATTCTCCTTTTGCATTGAGCAACTAAGGGTGCACTTCATTTTTACAATGTACAAAGCACCCTAAGACTAACCGAGGGAATAGCCCTTCATAAAACCGAATGGCATAACAAGATTCGTGTAGCCGACCTAAATAGTTGGGATAAGGCTCAGATGATGATGATAATGATGACAGAGCATCCTAAGTCCTAAGAGTGGGCTGCAATTTTTTGGACTTATAATTATGTAACTACAGCATTACCGAATACAACATTTAAGTTCTCTCAAAAAAAAGAAAAAAAAAAAAAACAAAGATTTAGATATTATCTTAGATATGCTCAATATTCAAACAACTAATATATCCTCAAATAGAACAAACACTATCAAATTGGGCATTAACTGCTATCCGTTCATAGTTAATTTTAAGCTGTCAAATGTAAGAAAAATTAGCTACATAGAACTAATCTGATTCTAATACCATTAAGCCCTATAACATTTACAAAACTACTCAATATTATTATCATATGAACAGAAAAACTAGTCTAGAATATCAAAATATATAAGCGCAACCTTGAGAGGAGGGTGTACCACAATACAAGTTGCCACAGCACTCCACATGAGTAGTGCGTGGAATTTCATAATGTCTATAAATGATCTCCAGATGTTTCATAGTATTCAAAGCATAACCCTCATATTATTACACAACTACCATTAAGGTCCAAAGCAAAAAAACAAAATTTTAGGGTACATCCTGAACACCATTCCCTGCTGATTTATTTGAAAGTAAAGGGACACATAGTAAGCCCCCGATATCAAGACATTCCCCAAACAGATCATCCATAGCATCATATTACAACAATTAAAACAGAAAATAACAATATCTTTCTACCCACCCAGAACTCTTCGAAACCAAGCCCATCCTTCTGGACACAAAATGCACCTCAGCTCTTTCCTCCTTATCTAAGTCAGCATCAAAAGTGTATACTGCACATCAAAATCATAGTGTATAACAAACTTGTGATTAATCATTCAGCTAGATAATGAAATAAGTAAATTTTCATGAAGTTTCAAAATCGCATCTGCTTGTTCAAGAAACAGCAAAGAAAGATAATCAAAAGTGTATACTGCACACCAAAAACATAGTGTAAAACAAACTTGTGAGCAATCATTCACTAGATAATGGAATAAGTAAATTTTCATGAAGTTTTAAAACTGCATCTACTTGTTCAAGAAACAGCAAAGAAAGATAATCAAAGAAATAAGACAGGCACTCATGAATAAAATTATAAACCAAGATGTACGAAAACACAAGAGAGTCCATATTACCGAGACATGATCCAGTTATATCATCAAATAAACAAAATGTGAGGCATTTTTACCAAGTAAAATAAGCAATCATGAGATAGCAGTGCAGGAACAAGAACAAGACAAGGTTATAGAAATCCATATAAAATCAGACTACATTTAACTCTTGGATTTCTTTAGTCCATTCAGGCAGTCAAACTTCCATAACAATTGAACAAGTCCAAACTCGAGATAATGGCCCTGAGTTTGTTAACAACAAATGCGTCATTCAGAAATCAGAAGGTTATAATTTAATTCTACATCAATTTGAGATTGATCTAACTACAAGCTTAATGAAGCAGTTTAATCCAATCAATGCAAAAAAAAGCAGGTTAAGGGTGATTCAACAATTAATGGATGAAAACAAAGAATGGAAACCCAGTTACTAGTAAAGATTCTGAGGAAAACGTTGAATAATGAGACCGGCTTTCTAGGGTTGCGAATTCCAAATATGACGAATGAAAAATCAAAGAAGGTGGCAGCCATTGTAAAGTAGCTTGGTTTTCCTTCATTTTTTTTCTTGTAAAGTAGCCAGTGAAACATTGCCTGCTTTTTCTTCTGTGTTTTGGTTAATTAACTGGCTTTTGAGCAGCCAAATACTAATGAGAGAAAACAAAAAAAAAAAAGACCCAACAAATCGAAGCAACAACGGAACCAACTTTAATGTGACTTTTGCTTTTCTGACTGGTTTTTCTGCTACCAAAATCCAGTGTAAAAAAAATATCAACAAGGAAATACCATTTTCAAAAGAAACTTCACAGTTCTTTTCACGCATATTTTGCTTCCTTCACTGGTTTTTAAGCTACTGAGTTTTAGACAAATAAAACCTAAAAAAAATAAATTTTTCTGAAAATCACTAAACAGTGTAAACAGCTATTGACATATATTGTTCTCTCATGGTTATTGAGCTACCGCATTGTAGTGAGAGAAAACCAAAAAATAAAGAAAAGAGATAATGAAAAATCATCAATTTTCTCTCTAACTATAAAAGAAGCAGCATCACCATTGAACACAAATATAACACAACAAATCCCTGTAATTCATTACAAAACAGAAGGGAATATCTTAGCAAAAAAAAGATAGAAGAAAACATACCAATATCATTTCCAGCACAAAACTCCTCCAAAGTTCTCAAAATTTTAATGCGGCTCTCTTCTCCCACATTTCTTTTGCCCCCCTGCCAGGCCCCTTTTCTCTTCCCCATTCTCTCTCTCTACTGTATACCGACTCTAGGGAAGAGGCCTCTCTCTCTCTACTATATAACCGACTCTAGGGAAGAGGCATGCTCTCTCTCTAGATACAAAAGACTAAAACCAGAGGGAGACGGACAAGCCTGATTTTCACGAAACGTATATACCCCTTAGATGAAATTTTAAAATTACCCCTCAGTACGGGACGAAAATTGCGGAATGCCCCTTCTACTAAAATTTGAATTTTCAATTCACTAAAGGGCGGTTTTTTTTTTTTTTTTTTTTTTTTGAGAGGCAGTAACAATTGTCATTCAGCGTCACTCGGGGATCGGGGAGGTGGTTTTGAACTTCTTCAAATGGGTGAGGTCTGTAGAAGGTGTCTGCATTATACTATACAACAACGGTGGTCCTTTAAATTTTGTTGAAATATATAGTTGTCGTCTTGGAAATCTTAAAATGGTTTATAAATTTATGTTCAACCTTAATTATAAAATTTAAGATTTAAAAATATAGTAGATCTATAATTACTTGAAAGTCTTAAAACTAGACCGTCCTGTTACATGATTCACCATTTTTAGGATTTGAAATTTTTTGTTTTCCTTATACACACTTATATATATAATACATGCTCGGCACCTTTATGAGTTGTTATCCATTGCTGCACTCATGTTAAATGGCCCTTCAATTCAAGGCGTGCGCCTTCAAATTGAAGGACCATAAGATTGGTGGTATGAAGGACCTCAGCTTCTGAGATTTAAATTGTTTAGGGTTTTCAGCCAACGCTCACCTAAAAGGAACTAAGTTATATGGTTGTATAATACATTTTTTAAGTGAGAAGATGTGTCCCATATTTCAAAATTGTAATTATTTTTCTTAATTTACTCTCAAAATAATGAATTTTGATTTAATTTCAACACACAAATCATCATGAAATGGAATTTATAAAAAGGTAAATGTTAAATAGTTGATAAATTAGTTGCATATTGAAAATTTTCTCATTATATTATAAAAATACCAAATCTCTTATTAGAAAAAAGTTTATATAAGGTTGCAACTTTAAAATGTAGAATTAAGGTATACCTCTAAAATTCATCATAAAAGGTTGTTTCGATATTGCAAAACCCTTTAATTATTCATCTCAACATCAAGAGATATATATATATATACAAAAGTAGCAAAAAAGTAGCAGAAGAGGATACAAGGATATTAATCAAAAGAGTAATAGAAAATGCAATAATCAAAGAGTAATAGACAAGAAACATATAGTTCAAAAGGATATTAATCAAAAGAGTAATAGAAAATGCAATAATCAAAGAGTAATAGACAAGAAACATATAGTTCAAACGGAAAGACAGGGTAAGGCACTTACATGGCTAGTAGTTGACCAGAAGTAATGCACACAAAAGCACACTAAGCACAATCTTACAGAGCACACTCTTACAAATGCACAACCTAAAACTCTTAAGAATAGTATAGCTGGAAGTTTTGCAGCTTAAATTCGAAGGTGTCTTCTCCTTTGGCCTAGGTTCCTTTTTATAGAAGAGGGAGAGCAAACTTCAAACATTTTTAAATCCACACCGACAAAATAAAGATAAGATTTGCACTGACAAAGTAAAAGCAAAAGGAGTGTTTTACATCAATTAAAGAAATAAAAAAAAAATTTCTTCTACAGTGTCTTGTCGACAATAATTTCTTTTTACTGTAGAGCTTTTTGTTTTCTCTGGGGACACATGTCCTGAATAGTCTGGAGTCGTACCACCCCTGATCTTTTCTTCAATTTATTGGGGAAAATATTCCCGCACAGTTGTCTTCGTTTGGAGGGTCATCATTGTTTGATAAAGTGGGTGTTTTAACTTCATCTTCTCAAGGGAAAAGAGTAGCTTTTTTCTTATTTCAGCTTTTGAAAGAGTTGGATTCTTTTGTTGCATTAGTGAAATGCATTCAAAGAATCATATATCAGGCTGTGGAGCAAAAGATGGGATGGTCCTTATATAAATATTTTTTGGATTCAGTGAATCATTTTGTAGGCATCCCACCATTTTTATTGAAATATGTCGTTGTAGTTCTGGAATATAGTCCCATCAATCCAAATTATCTTCAGAAATTTGGTAGGACCATTTTAAAATCCATGGGACCTGATATAAGGCCATAAAATATATATGGTAGTGTCTTTTTAGACTTTTTTTATTGTAATCAGATAATTTTCTCTGCAATACTTGTAATTTTTCAGGTAGTATCTGGCTTAATGATCCCCATAATAGGAACTAACTTTTAAACCAATTTGAAATTTATGCCGATTCAGTTCTTTTAAACTGTATGTACCAGCTATGTGTATGTTTAGTATTCTGGTAGGCAAATACTTCATCCCATGCCTTAACGTATTTAAAATAATAATAGAATTTGATTTTAAATCCTTTGGTTTTTAGTACCCTTGGCTTTAAAGGGTTGAGACTCCAGTCTCTATAAGACATGATTTTATGTATCTGAAACTTTAGATATGCTATTTTTTAGTCATTGTTTCTATAATGGTGTATTATTCACACCGACCCGGTTTCCATTAATATTGTTTCATACCATTCACTACATCTATCTCTCATATTTGAATGTAGATGGTGGCGTAAGTATCAAGCTGCTATTTCAATAGGGTCCTTTTCCCTGTGCTCATTTTCTATTATGATTAGCGGTATATATGTTGTTTCAAGAAATGGAGTTCTATTTTGGTCTGGATTATTGGTACTCAAGGAGGATTGTTGGGGAGATATTTTAATCTCTTGAGCTTGCTTTCTTATTAAAGCATTTAGGGTGTATGAGGAAGCCAGGGTTTTTCCTGAGCTGGAACTATTTGAAGCCAGGTGTTTTCTTGAGCTAAAACTATTTGAAGCCAGGGTTTCTCCTGGGCTACTATATCCATTGGTTGATGTTGGCTTCTCCTTCCCTCCCTGTAAAAATTCTCTAGTCAAGAAGTCATGAAGATGATTATCTTTTCCTTGAGTGTGTTCATCGAAATCAAAAGAAGATAGAATTCCTTGCCATCTGGCAAAAATTTGTTTTGCGACTAGATTTTTTATATCTTTTTCTTAAATGTCTTTGGCGGATTTGCAATCAGTTCAGATAAAAAATCTTTTGTTAAGCAAATCACTTTGGAATTTTGTCACACAATGGATTATTGCCAAAACTTCTTTTTTAACAGTAAAATATTTTTGTTGAGCTGGGTTCCAAGTTTTAGATGTAAGGCGCATAAGTTGCTCAACATCTTGGATTTTTTATATAAGAATTCCTCCTAGCCTAAGTTCAGAGGCATATGTCTCAATTATTTTGAAAGTTGTCGGGTTAGAAAGGGCTAAACAGGGTAATTCTTGGATTTAAGCTTTAATTTTTTAACTGTCATGGTGTGTTCATGCGTCCAATCTGAATGGTTCTTTTTTAACCTTTGGAATAAAGGTTTAGCATCCTAAGCTAAATCTTTATAAAAATTTGAGATGTAGTTTAGACATCCTAGGAATCTTTGTAATTCCTTTTTATCTTTAATGATATCAAGAAATTTAGAAGCAAATCCTATTGTCATATCAATAAGGATTATTCTTCCTTGAAAGCTATCGTGTCCAATAAACCTTATTTTATTTTTAAAAATGTTTATTTTCTTGGCTGAAACAACCACACCTGCACTTTTTATAGTTTTATAAAAGATATTCAGATGTTTCCAATGCTGGACAATATTTTTATAATAAACAAGGACATCGTCAATGTAAACAATAATAAATCTGGTATAAGGATTGAAAATATCAATCATAATATTCTGAAATTTTGAAGGGGCATTTTTCAACCCGAAAGACATCACATTCCATTCATAATGTCCAAAAAAGACATTAAATGTTGTTTTATTCCTATCTTTTTATATTATTTAGATTTACCAATGCCCTGATTTGAAATCAAATTTTGATAAAATACAGGCATTAACAAGTCTATCTAAAAGATCCTTTTTATTTAGAATAGGATACCGGATCCACCTTAGTGTTTCATTTAAAGGTTTATAATTTATGACCAGTCGAGGTGCTCTTTTTTCAATTTTTGAAGCTTTTTCCACATAAAAAGTTGCACAGCTCCAAGATGAAGAACTTTTCCTAATCAGGTTCTTATCAAGAAGTTCTTTTATCTCAGTTTTACAAATTTCCAGGAGCCTACTGTTCATTTGTATAGGTCTGGCTTTAGTAGGAATATTTTGCTCATTAAAGCCAAGATACGAAAGTTCTACGATATGTTGCTTTCTATTCCAAAAGGTATTGGAAATGTCAGCACAAACTTCTCTTTCTAATTTTTTTCTGAAATTATTGATTTTACCTTGTATTTGAGGTAAAGGTAATTTTTCATCAATAATCTTATGTTTAACTTCTTCTTTTGGATAGAAGAGAAATTTCTCTTTAGTAGAGATTTTGTTTTTAATGTTATTTATTTCATGAACTTTACGTTTATCAATGAAGTCAAATTTTACTTTTTGTCCTTCAATATCAGCTTTTATACCTGTATTGTCAAATTTGATAGGATAGAGCATATTTAATAAAGGAGTTCTAAGAATGACATGTTGGCTTAACCCTTTGACAATTATAAAAGGAAATTTAAAACATGCACCATTGTTGTATACTGCCGCATCAGATAGTTTGTAATTTATTATAATTTTACTACCATCAGCAGTATTTAACACCTGTGTTGTTTTGCTAAAATATTTGGTTGGAACTAAACCTTCATTTATGCAGTTTAGATCTGCTCTTGAATCTATAAGAGCTGTGGTCTGAAAAGTGTATTATTTTTGCACCACTATTTTTATAATAGTAAATCATCTTTGGGTTATTACTTTATCTAGAAGGTTAACAAATTTATAATCGTGTAACTTTCTCAGCATATTACAATTATTTGAAGTTTGAAGATCATTTATCACTTTTGGGAGTGTATCTTCAATTGCGGGTGGTAAAAGATTGTGATTATAATCATGTATTAGATCATTAAATTCTCCCTCAACATTTTCATTACCACTTTCTTTTTTAGTGGTTGCCATCTCTAGAATCTGTACTCTAGTTTTTAGAGTTATAAGTTCATTTCGAACTTAATTTATCTCATTTTTTAGATCAGTAATTGTAGGTTCCTTGTGGATTTGAGTTTCATTTTGAACTCTTTTTAAGATATCCGTAAAACTATAATCTTCTCTAGTAGGGACAAGAAAAGGTTTAGAAAAACTAGAAAGTTCTTTGGTCATATTGATATAATGCATCAAGGCTTGTATTTTAACCTCGGGATCACTTATTTTATCAATTAAATCAATGATTAGATTTTCTTCTTTTGTGAGTGTATTTAAGAAACCACCATGACAGTCTATATTGTGGTTTTCTTAAGAATTTGTTTCTGAGTCTGAACTTGAAAAAATTAAATCTTCATCATTTATTTCTTTGATAAGTAATTCTTCATCAGAGTCAGAAGATTTCTCAAACTCATCCCTTTTAATTAATAAAATATCAAATAACTGCTTTTTTATATCAAAGTTTATTTCAAGAGCATTTATTTTCTTTTTTACTTTATATTTATTTTTATAATATCCAACTTTCCCACAGTTGTAACAAACTGGTATTTTTCACTTCCCCTTTTGTTTAAAAGGTTGATTATGTAAGAATTTTTTGGGATAGGTATCTTTCTTTTCTTTTTTATATTTAGACTTAGATTTTGCAGTCTCTATATTTTTATTTGTGAGTAGGTTTTGAAGTTGGTAAAGTATTAAACCTAGATTGCTCACAAAAGTTGCCTAATTCATTTTCCCCTGTCATTCTCTGTTTTTCTAATTGTCTCTTCAATATAATGTCTATGTATAATGCAAGACCTTCAGCATAAATCTCTGCTTAGAGTTCTCCAATAGCATATAAGGAATAGGGTATAATTCCTCTATGTTTATTTTTTAATCTTATTTTAATCTTTTCGGCAAAAAGATTAGGAAGTCTAGCAATAAATTTTTCTTTCTAATGATCAGCTTTACTATAATCTTTGGATAGCAGTCTGGAGTAAAATACATCTTTATACCACTTGAAATGTGAGAGAGTTGGGCAACGTAAGTTTGAAAGTAAATCCTACAAAATGAAGTGTAATAGTATATATTAGAGTGTTAACTGCATCTCCCTCAGTTACTAAATTTTTCAGGACTTGTCCTGGTCTGACCTCAGTTTTTATATTATATTGTTTAATAGTATTTAAAATTTGATCTTTGTCTTCTTCATCCATGTGGAAATCCCATCATCCTCTAAGTCATCCAGTAAATCCACATATAATGGCTTTAGCAATCTCGTGGTCTTGATTCCCACTTGCTTTACATGGGGTGACATACATGGTCATATGTTTCATTAGATCCAGAATCTGATTTTCAGATATCCCATATATATTCCAATTTACTATGGATCTTCCTGAATATAAAATTGAACTGGCAATACGGTCTTCCTCTATCTTAAGATCTACAGGAGTTGGTATAGGATAATACATTCTAGTTGGTGCAACCGGCCTAGGTTTTCTCCCATAATTAATTCTATTAATCTCTAAGCTTTCTGGTTTACAAGCCTCTTCTATTTTAGATATCTCCAGAGTCGAAAAACTTTTGTTTTCTTGAAGGACTTGCACATTGTCTTCCCTTTTATATCTAACTTTTCAAGTCGTTTTACCAATTCATTTACTAATTCTTTATTATCGTCTTTCTTTTTTATTCCTTATAGGTTGAATTTTCCTACCGTAATGCTAGGAGGTGGTTTAAATAAAACTGCCCTTTTATCTCTTTCTTTTTTCTTCTATTGGTGTTGAGGTTTTATTGTATTTAGGACATTCTCTATCCTATTAATTTGCTTTCCTATGGTCTATAGGAAAAGATTCGTATAATTATTTTGCTCTATTATGTGGGGTAGGACTTCAATTTTAGCTATCTAGTTCTTATAATCTTTTGGTCTAGTTTTGAAAGGTGAGGTATTTATTTATTGTTTTTCTCCTTTCAATTGTAAGCTAGTTTCAGGAGGATGGATAACTTCAATGCTCACTCTTTTACCTGTGTGAAAAGTTTGAAAAGTATTTTGGACAGTGTTAACCTGGGTATTTACCTGAAATTTTGCGTATTTTATTCCTTTTTTTTTAAGTATATATCTTAGCCATTTGAAAAACCTTACATTTGTTTTATGTTGTAACATGAATTTATTAAATTTTTTATGAAAAAATTCTTTTAATCTTTCATTAAATTCTTGAAGGAACCATTCTCTTATTTGTTTATTTTCATCAGAGATAAAATACTTTTTAACCCATTCTTTATCTATTGTAAAGTCATATTGAATTTGGATTGTCATAATTTCAAAATCAAATTCAGACATGGTAGGTTCTTCTTACTCGGTCTGGGAAGAGCTGGGAGTATTCACGGTACAGACTAGGTGTTGAACTTGGTTCTCAATCTTCCTTAAACTTTCGAGAATAATTCTATCATTATGAGCCCTTTTATAATTAGATTGAGGAATAGAAAAAGTTGAACTTCTAGGAGGAACTCTAAAAGGAATTCTAGGAACAATATTTGAAAAGACAGTATTAGAAATATTCATTCTAGTTCCTCTGAAGGATGAAAATTGGATTTCTATTTCTCCATTAGGATGCTCAACAATTTGTTCTAACTCAGTATTTTCTGGAGTTGACAAACGAGCCTCGGATGGTAGAGACCAATTTTCAGGTAAATTTACCTGTTTTCAATATATGGATTTTGGTATAACCAAATTGGATTTTTCCATGTTAGTTTGAAAAAATATTGCTTGTCGTTTTTTATCCATTTGTCTTGCATTTGGACAAAGGGTATTCATTATCTTATAGCAAATTCTATAAACAAAGGCCAAATTCTGGGATCCAGGATCCATATCAAAACCTTGGGTTGTAAGGTTAAGGGTCAAAACTTTCAATAAGTTTGGTTCAAATAAGAACACAGAGAAATTTGAAAAACAGTTAAAGTATATAGGTCCATTGCATACACTTGATTCAACGATTCCTAGAAGGGAGTCATTGAACCTTCTATGTTTACTATCTCCTAAACAAAGTAAAACTGAATTATTTAAACATGTTATGGTTAACGGTTTTACATCGATTTGTACGAGACCAATATGGAGATAGTTAAAACTCTTTTTAATATGATTGTTAATCATTATAGTAGAGAAGAGTTGGAAGCTATCTTGGTTTTCCATAATAGAAATAGTTTTTTCAATGGTTTTTATTGAAAAACTACTCTTAAATTCAAAAGTTCCTTTTTGTATATATCATTAGTGGGGACTTTCAAAATATTCTAGTTTGTAATTGTTTTTCTATGTAATCTATAATCATTTCCTCTCTATTATTTACCGGTAAAGTATTACTAGTAGAGGCGGTCCCATTCGACAACGTTCTGAATAGATTTGCCATTTAAATCTTGGGTTTTCCCCTGAGTCAACTGGAAATAATCCCTGCACCTTACGGTCTTCCTAGCTCACGGTGGTCTTTGGGTCATAGTGACTTGTAGGGTTTATTAACCAGTATTTAAATGTGCAAATAGGTTCAATTTACCACTGAATACAACTTGGCTCTAATACCATTGAATATATATATATATATATATCGAGTCCTAAAAATCGTGTATCTTTCAACATATTATTTGGACCGTCCATTTTTTATATTTTCCAGTATTTATAGATCTACTTTATTTGAATCATTTTTAGAGTTTAAGACTTTATAAATAGAGATGAAAATAGATTATCAAGCCATCTTAATGATTATTTACACCAAAATTATATTTATAACAAAATTTGGAGTGCGCCTTATTTTGATTGTTTAAAGTTGCAACCTTATACAAACCACACACCCTCTCATCATGTGACCTATATGTTGTGGTCTTTTCACTCAAGAGTTTTCAACGATGGGTTATACTTTTTTCAATCCCACGAGTGGAGATAGCAATTATTAGGGCATGTAAAACTTAGTTTTTCCTATTGAACTACCATTTTTCTTCCTTTTTTTTGAAAATACCGATTTTCCAGGTTTTCATTATAAATAGAAAATTATGAAAGACTTGTATATGCAAAAATGCGATTTTTGAGCATGAAAGAAATGTGTCCAATGCCATTGTTGAAGGAATATGGGGTTTTACTAGGGCTGGACCTAATGGGGCGAGTGTGGGTCTACTTGACCTCCACCCCATCCAGGTTAGGTCCAGGACCAACTCGGACCCTATCGAGCTTGGTTGGGTCAACCCCACCCGACCTGGTGTTTATATGTAAGGTCCATATAAATATTTAGTAACTATGTATTATAAAAGAAAAAAAATTCACATAAGGTTGTAACCTTAAAATGTATAAATAAAAATACATCTAAAAAAATCCATCGGAAAAGGTTGTTTTAATGTTGAAAAGACCTCTAATTGATCATCTCAACATGGAGATGTATGAATATAATAAAAAAATGATTTTGAGTCCCAAAAATAATGTATCTTACAATACATTATCCAAACGGTCCATTTTCAAGATTTTCATATGTTTATAGATGTACTTGATTTTCACCATTTTTGGAGTTTAAAACTTTATAATTAGATATGAAAATAGTTTTTCAGATAATCCTAAGAATGTTTTACATCAAAATTATATGTTATGATAAAATTTGGAGGTGCGCCTTAATTGGATTATTTAAGGTTGCGACCTCAATTATGTATATCTTGATTTTAGTTTTAGATTTTTAAGTTTTAGGGACTTGAAGACTTTTTCATATTTTTATTTACTATTCACCCATGGCTATCCATGAGTGTTGTTCATTGGTATGGTTCATGGTTACTGTTCACCAAGTAAAATTGTCGTTATGAATATCATGTTTGAATTAGGAACCTTTGGGTCTAGGTCCATGTTTTAGTCATATCAGGTCTGATTCATGGTCAACCTGACCTGACCGGAATAAATTATATATAAAAATATATATAATGTATACTATACTGTATATAAATTAATTTTATTTTTTGTTTCTAGACTCAGATCAAGTCTAAATGACTTGGACCCAAACCAAGTCCTAGTCCAAGTCAAGTCCTGGTCCAGGTCCATGCAATACTCAGTCGGGTTGCCACCCCTAGTCTCCCATTACTGTCATTGTTCCCAGCAGTGCTCTTTTTCTCCTCCATTCATAATGGTCTCTCTCTCTCATTGATTGTTACATCATTTACCTCGTCCTCTCGCATGTAACCCTCAAGCCTGTTTGCAGTTGGTACCTTAAATTACTGGCCCCTTTACAGCTTAGCTTCACATTCATGCATGAGTCCATTCAATCCCATAGATTGCCCCACCATAAACCAGACATTGTAATGGTTGTTAACAAGAGAAGGTAAGAGGCAGAAGGACTCTTTTTTGCACAGTGGGAGGAAGACTCTCTCCCTCTCATGACAGAAAAAAGTTCTGAGTTCTTGTTTAAAGTTGATCTCCATAAAAAATTCACCTTTGAGATGGATTATGTATTAAAATTTTACATATAATCTCGACCATTGCGATCACAAACTTGAAAAAGCCCAAAACTAGTCCATAGACAAAGTTCAAAACTATTTATTTTTACGATTAAAAATTTATAGTTTTTTAGATTAATTTTATCATAATGGTTGAGATTATTGATGTTGAATGTTATTCTAAATACATCTTAAATAGCACTTTAGGAGGAGACCACATTTGAATAGGGTAGCACCAAAACCATGTCCATTGCAAAGCCTTTGGGCAAAACAAGTACTTATCCAAAAGTCAGGGATCCACTTCACAATTATGAGCGTTCAAAAAAATTTCAATTTTGAGTTTTCAAACATTTAGAAATAACAACCCAAAGATGATCGACTTTTTTTGCCTAAGATGTTAACTTGGTTCATGGAGCCTAGGACGTTATGTTGAAATGTTAACTTGGTTCATGGAGCCTAGGACGTTATGTTGAAGCATCTGCCCCGCGCTAACCACCCATGCACCGCCCCCATTTCCCCAAAGATAGATAGTCGTTTTTCAATCTTAGGCCATTATTATTTGAGGCAAATAAAAAAGTGTATTTGGCTTTTGAGATGGTTGCTAGATTGAAGAGGTTACAAATTCAAAATTTGGGGTGGATCATACTGTTTTACATTTTCACTAGAGGGAGTGAATGGTGATTATGCTCCCCACTGGTGTATACCATGTAAGGTACCACAAAAGAAAATAAGCTTTTGATATGATATAGGTCCTCTCTCTTTGAAGGCACCAGAGCATATCATATGTTCATGATGAAAGAACAGAAGGGCTATAAATACTGTAGGATATATATATATATAGAGAGAGAGAGAGTGAGAGGTGGGTTAGAGAGAGAGAAAGGGCAAAGGGAAAAAGACTTGGTTAGGGCTGCTTCCCCTGAAAATAGAATCAAAAGTAAAGGGCCCCATTGTCAGTCTCTCTAGGGTTTATTCTCTAATAGTTATGACCACTAGATGTGGCATGCAAACTGGTAGTTTCTTTTAAGTGTCAGCCTTAAATACATCTCCTCTTGCCTCTTGCCAACCCTCCCTTAGAATAGGACTCTTTATCCTTACTTTTTCTCAAAATTTACTCAAAAAAAACAAAATACCCCAAACGATAGATGGGGTTTGGGTGCGATGAGTTCTAAATCACACATTTAGATGCGGTCTCCATAAAAGTTCTAAACACAAGAATTCGGAAAAAATAAATTTAAAAAATAGTGCATGTTTAGTTTCACTTTTTTCACCGATCATGGCATTCCATATGTTTCGCACTTGAATATGATTACATTTAAATTTTGGAATAAATACATATGCCTCTTTTCCTTAATTATAACTCCAAATAAACACCAGGTCCATTAAAATCAGTGCCTATCTACGTTAAAAGAAAATAAAGAAAATGACGTTTAACCTTTTCCTTACTTTTTCTATTGTCTATTTTACAATAGATATCCTTGTTTTTTTCTTTTTTTCTATTGACCACTTCATCCAAAACCATAGAAAAGCTACCTCTCTCTCACTCTTCACCACCTATGACCCCTTCCGTTTTCTCTCTCCCTCTCAACCTCTATCTCTCTCATGAGCCTCATGAGTAATTGAACCTCACGAGTAATTTAAACATGGCATTCCATATTCCATTTAGATGATGGGATCGTTAAAAAAATGAATTTTCAAAATTAATTTGGATAATATCATTAAAAAAAAAAAAGGCAAATATCACAATTAAGACAATGAAAGAGGTAGGGAGGTGGTTAAAGATTGCTTATTTTAGCCTAAAGGGAGTCCATGGGCTTCTTATAAACTCAAGGGGTTCATTAAAATTACAACTATAGAGAAGATGTAACATTTACTTTTTTTTCTTGAATTAAATGCTACACTCACCCGTATTTTTGCTACTCTCACCCATAAACCATTGGTCGAAGAGAACAACACTCTTTTTTAATATTTTCATCCTTGTGTTTTAGTGAAATCTAGGAAACAGATGTATACCATGAATCCATGAGAAGGTCATGGACCTCCTCCTTTTAAAAAAAATAAAAAATTTTAACCTCCACCTTATATTTTCATTATCCAAATTACAGATAGACCCGATCACCCAAAACCTAGAAAAGCTACCGCTCTTTCTTTATAACCCGGCATCCCTTTCACCCTCTCTTTCAACCTCCATTGAAACCCTATCTCTCTCTCTCACCTCACAAGTAGTTTAAATGTCGCATCCTAATTTTTATTTGGATGATGGGATCATTAACGAAAAAAAATAAACATTGTAATTTAGACAATAAAAAAAGATTATTTTATTTTAAATTGGTGGGTCTAGGGTCTTTTATAAACCTACAAAATTATTTGGCCTATTTTTCCCCCTTTTCTACAACCCAAATGATAAAAAAGGGCAAAAGCTCGATTTCCTTTACAAGAGAAAGAAATTCCCCTAATAATACAAAGAACCTTGCACTATACAGTGATTTCCTTAACGGTTTTTTATCAACAAAGGATGGTTGAGAATCGAGTAGCTTCACGCTTCCCGTCAACCCTCCCTTGGCAACCAGAGACGGTCGATGAGACCTGCAGCGTGCTGTTTGCATAAAAATGCACCATACAACATTTTTCGTCGATCATCGCATCCATGTACCCTTGTGGGGTAATTTATACTTAATCTTTTTTATTTATCATTTAGTGTTAACTTAGGACCTTATGAAAACAAAACATTAGACGTCACATTGTGGGGCCCACAACTTCTATTACTTTTACCCAAAGATAGGGTGGCAACATGTTAGGTCCAAGTTGACTGTGATCGGGACCTCACCTGACTAAGTTCACATGGACTCACATATAGGTTGGGTCCAAGTTATTTAGACCTAGGCCCAATAAAGACCTAGGTTAGATTGACCTGGACCCGAATCTAGAAATGTAAAAAAAATAAAAATTTCTTTTAAATATAATATAGTATACATGTTGTATATATTTTACATATTTATATTGGGTCGGGTCAGGTCAACCCGACTGGACATAACCTTACTTGATAAGGGTTCAAATTGGACCAGAAGCAGGGTTAGGACACAACAATCGTTGGGTCCAACACATGGACTCGGACATGGACCCGATTTGAGTCATCCCACCGACCAGGTGGGAAGACTTGACCCAATCCACCCCTACTTTAAGCCCCTTTTCAAACAATATACACGAGCTTCTTTGCAAAAAAAGAGCTAGGATGACCTTTGTAATCTCAAATATTGGGAGCCACTTTAAAAACTTTAAGCGAAGAATTGAGTTTTTAAACAAATAAATTTTGATTGAACGATCGCTCCTCAATTCTAAGACATTTTCAAGAATGAGAAAATAGTCAAAATGCCCTAATTCCTTGACAATCTCAAAACATGACTCGTGGTTGTGCATTGACCAATCTAATTAAAAAAAAAAATAGATTTAATAAAAAATCAATCAAAACCAATGTTTGACCAGTTTTGATTGGCTAGTTTTGATCGGTTCGACCGGCCAAACAAATTAAACAAATTTTTTTCTAATATATTACGTATTTTCAAACTATTATTCATATTTTAAAAAATTTTAAAATCTAGTCAAACCGATTCGATCGACAGTCAAATTGATTTTGACTGGACTAGACCACTCGCCACTTTGATGACCTGTCCAAGCCTAATAATGTATCTCATAAGGCTGTAGCTATATACAAATAAGGCTCGAATCCAGCTAAAAAAATTCAATTTCAATGAAAGGAACTATGCAAATCCGTCATTGGCAGAAAAAATAAAAATATCATTTAATAAAAAATTTCATATTCATGATCATCCTAATCCTAAATTTTTTAATCCAATGATCAAGATGAACTTTAGAGGTAGGGCGGTAGTTAAACAGGGGAGTGGTCGACTCATCCACTACTTCTCCTTACGATGACTATAGGTCTTAGCATGTTTGGTTTGCCTGGAGAAAATTTTTTGTCATGCAGACAAGTGAAAGATTATTTTCATATCAATCGATTTTAATGCATATTTTCATACCAATTGATAACTAATCGATAAAAAATATTTTCACACTTTGACCTATCAAAGAATTTTTCCATTTTCCATGTGACAATATTTTTTAGAGAACGTTTTCACGCGAACCAAAACGGCCAGTTCGTCTCACCAAAAGACGTGCCGTCCAAAATCCACAAACTCGGCCGGCATTTAAACTTTTAAAGCATTTATGAAAGACACTGGTTAAAAAAGTAATTTATAAAAAGTAGGAGGCTACTTTAGTCATTTCTCCTCTGAACCAAGCTGGCCTGCATCTGGTTTTTGGCCTTTAAGATATCTTTCTTTGTACAAATCATATTGACATTTTTATGCCAGACGCTCTCAAAGGTTGCAGATCCCACTATAATTGGTACTGGTAAAAACATTCGCTGCAGCTTTTGTTTGATGAGATTCCCTTTTCGTTTTCTCACATTTATTATTTGTATATGGTACCTTATATCACAATCTAAGCCAATCTCTCTCTCTCTCTCTCTCATATGCTATTCTCAATTGATTTGGATTATGGGGTATTGGAAATTTTGGATGGGGGGAGGAGATGTATTAGCTGCTTGCATGTTTGTATGAATGATGAGAAAATTAGTTGATTTTTACGTTGAAATATTCATTGATTTTATTGGATTGTTTGAATTTTCTTGAAGAAACATTTGATGGGTCTTTTTTCTTATCAAAGGAATGTTCATTGGTTTTCTAGGCGTGCATGGGTTCAGTTTTGGAAAATCAGGAAAAAAAAAAGAGGGAGGAAACTCATGGTGTATTTTGGGATTATTTTGGAGAAAATTTTGTTTTTTCTTAAAGATAATTTTGTGGGTTTATCTTGTTTTGTTGAATCTAGAACTAATAATTCATTGGTTGCTTCATTCTGCTAATGCTTGTTAAGTGGGTTATTCGGATTCTTTTTTCAGGAGAAACTTATGCTTTTTTTTTTCTTTTTCTCTTTCAGGATTTGCATTTCGTGCAAGTCTTATGAGAAATAGAAGCCCATAAAAGAGAGAGTTCAGTCTTCGGGTTAAGAAGAAAGGAACATGTGAATATAAGATGCATAGACTGATAACTGACTGCTTTAGATTTTCCAGCTTTCGCATGAGAACGATAATCTCGAAATTTATACTGTTAATATCCATTGCTCTTCTTTGTGGAGTATTTTACCATTCACCTTTTCTGGAACTAAAAGCTATCAGTAATAAGTACTTTTACTGGGTTCCCAGTTCTTCTCTCAATGATTTCTCTCTCATATTGAGGAGTGATAAGTTCTTGGAGGTCCCTCAGATAGTTTGGGGTTTAAACAATCAGAAGATTGCTTTAGCAAGGGCATGCCTAACAGCTAGGATGCTAAATCGAACCCTTCTAATGCCAAGCCTCAGTAATTCTTTATTTTATAAGGAAACAAATCTTTTGGAGCCTGTTTCTTTTGACAAGGTGTTTTCTTTCGACAAATTTAATTCACAGTGTAATGGGTTTGTTAGGATAGGGAGATTCTCAGATCTTTCTAACCAATCTCAGCCATTTGTGCTTATAAAAGGTAGCGGAAGGAAGTGGACTGCAGAGAGAGATTTGGATCAGTTACAGAGGTGTAGAGAGAGTTCGATTGATGATTATGAAGTCATTAAGGTAGTCGGAAAGAACCCCTTCCTTTGGCATGATCACTGGCCTGTGAAGGATTATGCCAAGGTTTTTGAATGCTTGGTTTTAGTTGATGAGATATTAGATGAAGTTAAAAGGGTTGTAACCAAGATCAGAGCAGTGGGTTCTAATGGGAAATTGAAAAGCCAGACCCCCCAAAAAAATTATCATTTAAGAAATGCTTCTTTTGAAATGACACCTTATGTTGCCGTTCATATGAGGGTGGAGAAGGACTGGATGATCCATTGTAAGAAGATGGAAGCAAGGTCGAATATGTCCCATATTTGCAGTAGTAAAGAGGAGATTAGAGAAAGGGTGGCCAATATTCCTGGTCTTAGAACTCCAGTGGTGGTTTATGTGGCAGTGGCTGATGACCTATTGGAAGACTCTTCTATATTGAGTGGTTGGAAAGAGGGTCTCTTTCCCATTGACAAGAAGAGGCTTGGGGTATGGGAAATTTACAAGAAGTACCCATATCTTATACAATCTGCAATTGACTATGAAGTATGTTTGGGGGCTGACATTTTTGTGGGTAATAGTTTTTCTACATTTTCTGGTCTCATAGTGCTTGAGAGAACCCAAAAATTGATCAAATCTGGTATTTCAAGAAGTTGTGACATGGACACGAGGTGGGTCTCTTATGCATATAATATCCAGGGTTCATTTGGAGAACCCAAGAGATGGATGACAAATATGTCTGATTTGAGCCTTAATTCTATCAGCTATGGATCCAATAGCATCTCCTGTTGAGAGAGGTTTCAATGTAGAGATCTCCAAGATGAATTTTGGTGTACACTCTGTATTCTTTCAATCATTACTGTATTCTTTCAACCCTTTGGTTTTTGGGTTTGGTGTCCCTTTCACCATACCACAAGATAAAAGAAAATGCTTATAGCATCAAGTATGTTTGGACTTCAGAGTCACATAGAAATTCTAACATTCCTTTCATAGTTGATGGCAGAGTTTTCCAATTGAGGGGATTCACTGGTCGTGCTTGACACTCTTTATTCTTTCAATCATTACTGTATTACGTTTGATTTTTGGGTTCGGTGTCCCTTTCACCATACCACAAGATAAGAAAATGCTCAGAGCATCAAGTATGTTTGGACTTCGGAGTCACATATAGATTTTAACATTCATTTCATAGCTGATGGCAGAGTTTTCCAAGAGGGGATTCACTGGTCAGGCGTGAGAATTTGTTTTACATCACTGCAATAAGAAAATGAGTTTGGTGGTTTTTGTTGCTGTCTTGCTGAAATGAAGAGGCCTTCTTAGCACATTGAGTCAACTTCTGAAGTACTCTTTGTAATTGAATTCGGTGACATGACAATGCCCATATTATTCTTTTTTGCATATACCCCAGTCCTCACCTTTTCTTTAATATGTAATGGCATGCCTCTTGTATCATGGTTTTGCACAATGGGCATATATCTTGTAAAAAGTTTCAACATCAATGTCCATGGTCTTTTTCTGATGTCCATTTGTCTTTTATAACAAAGCAGCCAATTTATTCAGTTTGAAGTAATTTCTTCTTGAAAAATTGTGGGTTCTGCTTACTATTTTCCTTGCAGGACATGTTTAAAGTCTTTAACAGAAGTAAATAAACTAGGTTTATTTTACTTAAATTTTCCATGTTCAAGAAGATTATGCCTCATTCATCTTTATAACATCTGTAAAACTTGATTTTTTCTGCAATTATAAGAATTTCTTTTCTAGTCCTTCATGCAAGTATTGTTGACTGTAACTCTGTCCTAATCATATCCTATTCTTGTGCTCTAGCAATTTAATGGATTTGTTTGCTGTTGTACTTGACGGCTTGATGTGTTGAACACCTCAACTACAATAATCACAATTTGAAAGTAAATTCGCAATTGGGGGAGATATATTTAAGGTGTGATATATCTAAAGTTTATTTCTACCCATCAGGGAGAGAGACTGAAGTCTCTTAACTAGATCTTTGCAGTTTGTGCTCTTCCTATGATCCTGCATCATGGGGGTTCGGGTAAATACATCTCCAAGTAAGCTGCATGTTACATATAAAAAAGTCTACTGCAGGTTACACGTCTGATTTATTCAGGTGCATACAAGTTTGTCCCTTTTGCTTACACATAGAGTTTAATGCAAATTAGTTACTCTGAAGTTTTCAGAGGCCTCTCTCTTCCTCTCGCCCTAACCGTCTCTCATTGTACTGGTAAATAACTCAACAACATCATAAACACAAAAATGCAGAACTTACTTCAAATAATATGCTGCTGCGTGGTCTTTTCTCTCCATGATTCAGGTGCTGAAGCAGATGCCCATAGAATAGGGATAGTTTAAGGGTAGGAAATACTTTTTGGAGGTGGGTATCATCTAGTTATCTCAACCGTAGCCCACTTGACCTCTGTCCCTGGGCCTTCTATGGAACACCTGGACACTGTCCTTTGTGTAGATTTCACTTCATTTTTCTAGGTGATTTTTCTGGACAATCTAGGAGCAACATTGTAATCAAAGTGAAGGGACATAACTACAGTTTTTCTAAACTCAAAGTTGTTCAAAACTTTGGAAAGGTTGTTGCTTGAAACTGCGTCCCTTCTTTTTGTTCACTTTCATAATTGCGTATGCATTGCTCATGTACATAATATAAACACTTTTAAGGTGAGTGCTAATCATGTTTTGTTCTCTGTCTAATGATTATACTACTTGTGTACTTCAAAACAAGTGCTCTATGATAATACTGCACTGTACTTCAAAATAGGTGATTTATATATTTGGAATATACATCATCATCATCAAGAGCCTTTGGCTACACGAATTTTGATTGACTATTGTGCTCTATTAAAGGTCATACCTTCAGTGAGGCCATACGTCCTCATATATTTTCTCACTACTTCCAACCATATTCTTTTGGGCCTACCTCTTGCAATTGTACTATACATTCAAAATTTTTCATAATTTCTTGTCACAGTGAAAGCTTGGGAGCATGGAATATCAAACTTTCGACTGACATGAGAACCTCTTAGATCTCAGATAACAACATGCAAGTTCGTTTCATCAATTTTCTGCCTTAGTTGCTTAATGTAGCCTATATAGATTTCTACTGTTAGTTTGTTACCTCCAATACAATGAGCAGGTTGTGCCTCTTTTTAGATTTCTACTGTTAGTTAATAGATGGAATAGCAACTCGGCTATTGCTCTTTCTATTCCATATCCATCCAAAGAGGAAATTGCAGATTGGTTTCCATATCCATCCAAAGAGGAAATTGCAGATTGGTTTCCATATCCATCCAAAGAGGAAATTGCAGATTGGTTTGTAAAATAGATGGAATCACAATTCAGCAGTGGCATTTTCCAATATTTTATTTTTCTTGTTCCTTTTTATTCTCACTTCACTTTTTTCTATAAAATGTGTTTATAATGAAGTTTTATATGGATTGATTTCAATTTAGATTGAAATCAAATTTATACGGATTGATTTCAATTTAGATTGTCATCACGACTACTTGTGACCCAATCGTTGGGTTTCTATTCAAAGGTTTTTATTTTTTACATTAATTTCATTCAATGATAACTAGTTTAGGCACTGACCTAAAATATTTCGGGCCTTTTTCGGGTTGGGCTTGGCAGCAGCCCTAATTGGGTTTGGTGATTTCCAGATGGCTGGATCACTACTGATTTAGATTTAGATAAATTATTGCGAACAATGATAAAGAAGGCAATGAGAGAACCTTGGATTCATTCTTGTCAAATTCCTGCGAATTTTTTTTTTTAAAAACATGGCATGAGACAGGTTTATCAAATGCTTTGGAAATCTAAGATTTGCTTGTTTTATCTTCTTGGCAATCCCTCTTTTGGTGCTCCTCCATAATCTGTGGTAGCGAGGCTTCCATGATTTTCGCAGAGTTTCTCTTATAAACAGTATAACAACATTTATATATATTGGTGGCTGTCATTTTATATTGTCTCAATCATATAAAAATAGATAAATGACGCTGGTTCTTACGGTTTCGAATCCCATTTCACATTCAGGTTCTTCTCGAGTTAATAATAGCTTCTTTGATCTGCACTCATGTACTTAACAAATGGAAGTGCCTGTGCCCCAACACTGAGGTTGCACATACATGTAGACTTTTAGTCGAGCTCCGGGATTGAACTCTTGAATAAAATTCACAGGCATGTACACAATTCACATGCACGTGAAGCGATTATATGTATGAATTTTGAGAGCCAAGCGCTTGAGCCATTGTCCTGTATTTATGTTTATTTTAAGTGAATTATGCTACAAACATGACCAAAATTTATAAGGTATGCTTGCTTGTCAAATATTTCCAGCAGGTGAATTTTGTAATAAAGATCAGTGTTCTTAGGCCTTGAAGGACAGACAGATGGAAATCTTCAATTACATCTCAAACCCATATAGTGCGTGTGTGATTTGAGAGAGAGAGAGAGATGGAAATCTTCAATTACATCTCAAACCCATACAGTGCGTGTGTGATTTGAGAGAGAGTTATGCTGGCAATGGTGACCCAAATGAAAAAGCAAGTTTGAAATCCCATTCATTTACAGTAATAATTTCAATTAGCAAAAGAGATGAGAGAGAGAATTTGTCATCCATGGTTGCAATGGTGACCCAAATGAACAAGCAAGTTTGAAATCCCATTCATTTACAGTAATAATCTCAATTAGCAAAAGAGATGGGAGAGAGAATTTGTCATACATGGTACCGTCAAAAAGGGTTCTACGGCCAGGCACAGCCCATATTTAGACAATTACAAACCTCAGAAAAACATGTTATTTTTCTTCACCTACTTAAATTATCCATGATAACCATATCCCCATGGCACTGAATTTAAGACAAATTCGAACCCTATGGAGGGTGTGATAGCTGCCCTCCAACAAATGGAGAGCTTATGGATGGGGAAGATTGAAAGGTGGTTGTTCCTTAAGATGCATAATCGTCACTATAATGGAAAGTATCAAAATGTGAGATATTAATTAAGATGCATAATCATCATACGAGTCGCTAATAACTGACACGAACCTTTCGAGCCATGGTAACTGGTGAAGGTCCTTGATTGTGTCTAAGAAAGAGTCGGACGGTGGGGATGGGGGTTGGCAGTGAACATCGAGAGAGAATCCCTCAGTAAGGAAGCGTTGGAGAAGAGAGCATTGAGATCTCTCGTGGTCGAAATAGGCATCGAGAGACCATGGGTCCATGGTCTCCTCTTGGTTGGGAACGATAATATTGTCCTCATCCCAGAATGCGCACTGACAAGTTTGCTGCCGGTGTCTGTACTCAGCACCGCATGCATAGCAAAACTCATGCCCACACCTGGAATGGCAATAAACCCAAAAAGATTATTAAAGGAAAAGAGTATCATTGAACATAGAAAGATGTGGTGCATGAAGAGAAGTGGTGCATTGAACATAGAAAAGAGTATCATTGAACATAGAAAGATGTGGTGCATTGAACATAGAAAGATGTGGTGTATTGAACATAGAAAGATTTGGTGCATTGAACATAGAAAAGAGTATCATTGAACCTAGAAAGATGTGGTGCATTGAATATAGAAAGATGTGTACGGTGGGCGTCCAATCCAAACTCCAGACTTAGGTAGGGAGTCTAGGAACTCCAATCAGTTAGATCACAGCAGTTCAACATCAACAAAAAAAGATAAATTGTGTAAATCATTCAGAGTAGCTTGCATTTTGTTCAAATCAATCCATTCGGTTCAGCCTGCATCGCATTTTGTTCTAATCAATCCATTCGCAATACTTCTAAAAAACACAAAATTCAGTTTGCCATGGCATATCCACTAAGGCAACTTAAAGCCAAGAAATGTTCAAGAGCATTAACCATTCTTTCTAGTAAGAGTTAAATTCCATATCTTCTTGCTTTTACTTTAATCAAAATGGAATTCCCAAATCCTTAAAATATAACAGAACTATTTTGCCATGGCTTCCAACAATCAACATTGGGGCTTTTTAATATAACTAGTCTGGGAAGGGGCCTCACCAAATGTATTAGAGGAACTGAGTTGACTTTGCCCACCCAAACCTTAAAGAAAATACAGGGATTGTGGGAGTGTTAAAAGTTCAAACTTTCAACAGGGGAACATACTCAAGAGTAATGAAATAGGAAGGTGCCAAAGCCAAGTAGTCTTTCAAGAAGTTGGGATTTTTCCTTGCCCATGTTATCATTCTGATTCCATAGACATCAAGGAGTTTGGATTGATAAAGGTGGTAGCGAGACCATACAAAGGATTTTGCCAAGTTTTTTTTGCCAGTGACAAAGTTATTGAAGGAGCTTAAATGAAGAAATGGAATGGGTGTATCCAACGATGTCGTGGAGATATCTCAATATGAATAGCCACTTCCAAGCCCTAATCCATCTATCACCTGCCTCGATCTTAAAAAACTTTCTTGACCACAGAAAACAATGAAAACCATCACCTCCTTAACCCTTCTTGCTAGCGCACTGGCCCCTGATTTGGTGAAGGTGCTCCCCAAATGTGATCAGATGGATCCCCTAACTCGGTCAGGCAACTCCACCTACGACTACTGTTAATATTGCAGATACTCAATTTCAGTCATTTTACAAGAATTTCATGGAGGTTTTCAAAAGTATAGATTTACATGGGAAATCTCATGGAATGTGGAAAATAAAAAATTTGAAATTTTGGAAATTAAGAAACAAATCAAAACCATAACCCTGGGCAAGCACCACTGCTTGTTTATTCTCGATCGTGGATTTCTGTCATCTTCTAACAAAGTGGCTGTTGGTTTTACAAAAGTCAGTTAATCAAGAGCGTGTATAGTGTGCTCCCGTGGGAGCATACTGTAGTACATCTAATCCCTCGTGCAAAAGACCTACTACGAGGATTTTCTCCAACTGAAAGTTTGAATCCAGTTTAGAATCACGAGATTAGTAGGAAAATTAGATTTTGAGTTCCTAAAGACTTAGATCTGACTGTCAGAAAATTGGATAGTGTTTGTTCAATCTGGGACATTATTTTTTTATGCACATGTACAGGGCATATGACATTTTCGTTTTTTCCAAGGTTAGTCCCAAGGTCAGGGAGGTGACATCCTCAAAATTTAAGGTCCAAATAACATTGAAGGGTTTTACCTGAGGTCTAGGATATGCTCCTGCAGGAGTATACAATCTTTTCACTTAACCCAAATGTTGCTTCTCAATTGGGGGGGGGGGACAATGGGTCAAGACACGACCCAGGACCCAACGTCCAGACCGCCCCAAGTCTGGGTATGGGTCCAAAAATTGGACCCGGTGGGTCAGGTCCGGGTCCATGTGGACCCAACCCGAATAGTGTTATTATTTAAATAATATTTAAATAAATATAACTATATATTTTTAGTTATAATATTTAAATACATGTATATATTTAACATAATATTTAAATATATTTAATTTTTTACAATTTTTGGGTTGGGTCTGGTCGGGTCTAGGTCGGGGTCCGATAACTTCGGGTCTGGGTCCCATACATTTTTTTCGGTTCCGGCCAGAACCGACCAATTGCCACCCCTATTCTCAATGAGACAGGTATCATGGTCAAGCCATGTGGCATAGATACATTACATGTGCAGCAATGCTAGTATGTCCACTCATTAGACCTGTTGGACTGACCATGTGAGAATAACTCAGAATGTATATTTAACAATTGGGTACCTGGTGATAAAGCTATTCAATGCAGTTTCTGGATGGAATGTGGACTGTTGTGGATCCACCAAAAGTGTAGGGTCAACTTAAAGGAAGAATACAGGAACACTAGTCCAAAACTTTAAAGGAATGTAACACGTTGTTGTCTCATTTACCTGGGACTCTTGAATCTTCCAAGAGAGAGAAAACAAACATAAGAATGAAGTGGAGAAAAGTTTATCTTCCTCAGAAGGTCTTCAAAATGTTCAATAACAGTTTATGAATGCCATATAGCATAGAAACTTCTGAAACATGTACATGTCAGAGAAAAGGGAAAGAGAGCAAAAGAATCAGGTCACTTTAAACATTTATATGATTAGTATAATTCCAATGACACTAAATTTGCTTTGTTGATTCCACATGTTTAGCAAGCCACCACATGCAAAGATGATGTTACAGCTCATTTGGCGTCAATACTTAGATCTCTTTTTTGGGGAGGTCGATCAGTATAGCGTGGGAAAAAGTGGTTATGGCTAATCACAAGTATGAGTGACAATGGACAAGAACTACTATCAAAGAAAGGTATGGAAAGACAGGAGAAGCACAAGAATTAACAATGGCTGCAGAAACAACTTTCTCACATCACAAGTTGAAAAACCATGCTTTATGGGTGTTGTGGTTGGGGAAGCAATGCATTCTCAATCTCAATGCGAAAAATAAAAAATGAGGTCGACGACTTGCTAAGACAGTGAAAAAGGAAGGGAAACAATGCCCAGGATACCTTGGAGAAGTACGAGAATAATGAAGCATAAAGAAGCATAAAGAACTAAAAATAATTAAAGCATAATGACATGTTTCATCAAAATTTCAAGAATTGCTTGTAAAAGAAGGTTTTTAAAAAACAATAATTTTGATATGTTCATTGCAAAACTTTGAAAATCTTGCAAGGTATTTTTTTTTCCTCATGATAGCTTCATACATGGAGATTATGGCATGATCTTAAAGTTCTCTTCCTTTTTCTTAGCATTCAAGTCACTTTCTCAGGTATAATTTCATTTTTTTGCACTGTCTTATTCATTGTAATTTCATAATACTTCAGAAAAAGTCTCCAAAATATACGACTTGTAAAGAATACCAATTCCAAGCATACCATTCACGATATGGTTAACCTAAGGTCCATGCCTTGGTGGAGAGTTCTAACTCTCCTATCCATTGATCAGAGGGTATAGATAAGGACTTGAATGCTTGCTAGGCCACCATTATTAGCATTCCGCCCCTCTGCTCAGAGTTCAAGATGTCAGGTTTCTTTCTTAATAAGATTTTCATCAGAAGCGTATGTTAAGTTAAAAATGAATGGATCCTAACAAGAAATCACAGGCAAGATGGTTTTGAATTTTTCTAGTTATCGGGAAAAGAAAACAACTTACTTGATACTAAGATGACATTGAAAACAAAAATGAAATTGAGAAAGTGAAATAAGATTTTGGCATCAACATTGACCAAGATGCTAAGATTACAGGCAATGAAACGTTATAGTTCAAGCTGTGGAAAAATGTGAAGGAAAATGACCTCATGAAGCTTGTTCAGAGAATAGGTAGAACGGAAAAAAAGAATAGCTTATGCGTTCCTAAAAGGTATTCCCCAAAAGTTACCACTTAACCCAAAGCCTAATTTAATAATGCAATTTGAGCCCTTTTCCTTAGGATATAATTGGTATCTCTTCTAGACGCACTTTCTATTCCAGGTTAAGAATATTCTTTTTACAGAAGGACTTTCTAGCAAAGGTCCACTTGCCTTCTTTGTGGCATGGATTATTTTAGTGTTGGAATATATAGCACGAGTAACTAGACTGCCAAATCATAACATACATTCAACTAATTATCCTAAGGTCCATGCCTTGGTGGAGACGTAGAACTCTCCTATCCTTTGATCAGAGGGTATGGACAAGGCCTTGAATGCTCGGTGAGCCACCGTTATAAGCATTCGACCCCCTCTTCTCAGAGTTCAAGATGTCAGGTTTCATTTTTATAAGATTATCATCGGAAGGGTACATTGAGTTAAAAATGAATGGACACTAATAAGAAATCACAGGCAAGATGGTTTTGAATTTTTCTACTTATTATGAAAAGGAAACAACTTACTTGATGCAAACATGACATTGAAAACAAAAATCAAATTGAGAAAGTGAAGTTAAAATTTTGGTATCAACATTAAACAAGATGCTAGATTACAGGCCATGCAACTTTAGAGTTCAAGCCGAGGAAATACGTGAAGGAAAATGACCCTATGAAGCTTGTTCAGAGAATAGGTTGACTAGAAAAGAAATAACTTATACATTCCCTAAAAGTTACTACTTAACCCAAAGCCTAATTTGATAATTCAATTTGAGCCCTTCTCCTTAGGATATAATTGATGTCTCTTCTAGAAGCAATTCCTATCCCAGCTTAAGAATATTCTTTTTTTTCGCATGTTTTACCGAATGACCTTCCAGCGAAGGTCCACTCGCCTTTTGTGGAATGGATTATATTTAGATTCACTATTTATTGGAATACGTAGTATATAGTGTGCCATAAAAAGGGCGTAAGTAACTAACTACACTGCCAAGTCAGAGCATAACGTACGTTCACATGATTATCAAGAAAGAACGAAGTAAAATTGATCAATGATCACAAAAAACAAGTCATGTTACACATTCACAATTAGTACGTATTACGTAACTATGCAAGATGTACTATCACACCCAACTATTGCAGATCAGAGTTATACTTCAAACCTTACTAAAAAAGTCAGAAACTAAATCATGCTACTTTACATTGCACAGTGCCAGTTCTCTTACTTGTGCCTCTTGATCAACACAAACAACCAGAAAACTAGAATCATTGAACCAACATAACCTAAACAAATCACAGAAACTTGCAATCTCCATGCAATTCATGAGCTTAAGAAAACAAAAAAACCATATCAAGAATAGAAAATAAAGAATGCCCCAACTTTCTTTCGGTAGTTGCTTTCGATCGGTGAAACCCAAAAATTTCCAGACATGGAAAAAATTTACCCAAATTTTAACACAAACAAATTTTCTCAAAGCTGCAATATAGAAAACAAAAACTTCTTGCACGTACCAGCAAGTCATGTGGTAGCAGCCTTGTGTAAGCTCAATCATCCGCCTACACTGACTGCAACGCCTCCATTTCTGGTGCTGGGCGAGCCTATTCAAAGTGAAGTCTCCAACATCTCTCTCATCGAGAGGCATATTTTGGTACTCCTCACAACTCATCAAAGAATGCCAAGGCACCTCACAATCATAACAGAAGAACCTTTGGCACACTGGGCACTCGACACAAGAGCCCATATCCTCTGACTGGCTCGATGAGCTTGCTCTATTTGATAAGCTCTGACGTCGATCAAGAAGCACTGAACAATTGGGGAAAGGACAATAAACTCTTTCTGACTCATAAGCACCGGTCTCTTCAAGGGCTTTGAGAAATGACCCATAACTTGAAATTGGGAGGAAAGACTTGCACTCCTTAGTTGAAAGCATATGCTTGCAAGCTACATGGGGGCACCTTATGGGAACTTTGGGGGACTGTAATTTTCCATTGATGTATTTTATCATACAATCTGAACAAAATTTATGTGAACAATTCATAATTACCATATCATCGGCTTGCTTCTCCTCGCAACATATTGAACAGTCCTCGGATTCGGGCCATTGCCTTAGACCAATGGCTTCTCGAGCGAGCCGAGATGGTTGCTTGAATTCATTAGTGGGGATAAGTTTTAGGTCGAAAGCTTCGAGTTTGCTTGCATGCTCCATTACCCTTTGTCTCAGGGCCATCAAGAGCTGGTCCTCAAGTTCCTTGGATTGGGAAATCTGCTTCATCAAATCGCATATAAAGCTATGAACTGCTTGAAACTAGGTTTTAATAAGAATTATTCCTAGAATGGGTAGTTCAGCGTGGGATTCAAACTTAGAATGTAGTGTTGCAATAAACAACACCTCAACCGATAAAGCCCAGGCCCTACTCCTAAAACTTAAGTAGAATAACATCAAGAATATTATGAACTGGACTGTACCAGTAATCTTAAATTAGCATAATTTGGGTTCAGGCAAACACAAAGTCTGTACACTGATTTTTCAACAGCTTTAATCACATGGTTTATTATACGAAAGAGATATCAAAGTGAAAATGAAAGTGCATACTTTCAGAATAGAGAGAGAGGTCATTATAAGAAAAATTTACTTGAATTGTGATGAGCACGACAAGAACATGAGAAAGGGGGAGCAAGAAATTTTTCCAAAAATTGGGACATGCAAAGGACATGGAGAGAGATAACTTTTCCAAAATTATGACAACCAGTGAAGAGAGCAAATAGAGAAGACAGAGAAAAAGAGGTCATAGTAAGAACAATTTTCTCCAGTTACACAACCATGTCAAAAAACATAATCACTGAAAAAAAATAAAAAGCGAAGAAAATAATAATAAGAAAGAAAGAAAAAAATAATTTACCTGATCATACAAGACCGCTGAATCAGTAAACGCTTGAATCCTTCTTATCCCAATCTTAAGTGAAGCGGAGAGCCCATCCATCAAAGCAAGAAGCTCTGCAACGCTCTCCTCCACAAAAAAATCGAGCTTTTTCTGAATTTTCATTTCTGAATCATCGATTGAATTCTTCAAGATCACCCCAATTCCCGAAAGGCTTGATCCAACCTCTTTCAAATCTGATACGCCTTTGAAAAATAGCTTAGAGAAATGATCAGAAGCCTCATCTTCTTTGAAGTCCTCTGCATCCCTCCACTCTTCTTCCTCGGCAACACAGCTTCGGTATTCATCTTCCTCATCTATTCTCTCTCTACCTTCGCTATAGAATTTCAACGAAAACCCATTATTTCTTTCACCAAAAGACTCCATTTTTGAAACCCAATATGAAAAAGTTACAGAAAACTTATTGGTTGAGGAAGATCATGGCCTCTCTTTCACAAAAGAAGAGGTGCGATTTCCCTCTCCGTGTAGAGAGAGAAGAAGAAGAGAGACCCAACGAGATAGCTAATGGAATAAGCTTCTGGTTCATGTTATGGTCCTAATCCGTTTAGAAAGAGAACAGAAATGGACAATGAAGGGTGATAAACCCTAACTTCTAGAAAACGCTAACCAGGAATCCAGGATGGCAGTTCCTTAATGCTGCCTATGCTCAATGAGAAAGTGAAAGGTGGGTTGTCACCCTCTCTCTCTAAAGTGAAGGAGGGTTCAATCTCCTTCTTTCTCTCTCTAAAGAGGGTAGGTTCAATTTCCCTCCCTCTAAAAAGTGGGTTCTTTCACATTTTATTTTGGAAAGTATCAGGAAATAAATACATAAATTACAAATTCAGCTCCCCTCTTTCTCTCTCTCTATGTTAATATGCAACTTTTTTTAGAAAGTATCAGCCAAATAAATTATAAATTCAGCTCTTCACATTACAATCTCTCTCTTGCCCAAGTTCTCTAGGTATATGCCAGCCATAAAATTTCCAGAAAGAGGAGAACTCTCTCTCTAAATTACAAAACTGTCTCTTTCTGTAGTGTGAAAGAGAACTCTCTCTCTGTAGTGTGAAAGAGAACTCTCTCTCTGTAGTGTGAAAGAGAACTCTCTCTCTCTCTAAATTACAAACTCTCTCTCTGTGGTGTGAAAGATAACTCTCTCTCTCTATGTAATGTCCAATTTCTCTTGGTAAATATCAGCCATGAAATTCACAAAAAGAGAGTTCTCTCTCTCTCTCTCTCTGAGGTTCAAATTCTCCTAGGTCACTTTCAATGGTTGGGTCTCTCTCTCTCTCTCTCTGAGGTTCAAATTCTCCTAGGTCACTTTCAATGGTTGGGTGAGGTAGATGACTCTTTGTACCAAAAGGAAAAGGCAGGATTTCAGGATCTCTCCTCTCACCCCTAACATGAACAATATTTTTGGCAAGTTTCAGCCATGTAAAATGACAAAT
>NW_006499897.1:1245985-1264700 GCF_000471905.2 Amborella trichopoda | reverse complement strand
ACAACTACTCTCTCTCTCTCTCTCTCTCTCTCTCTCTCTCTCTCTAGGGAAAGTGGGTTAAGATTTCATTCTCTCTCTTAAATACCCATCCTTGTAAAATTGCAATCTCTCTCTCTACCATGTAAAATGACTAATTTTCTTTCTCTCTCTCTAGGGAAAGTGGGTTCATAATTTAATTCTCTCTCTTGAATGTTATACATCCAATGCCCATGGTCAATGCCCATCCATTTAAAATTGCAATATCTCTCTCCTCTCTCTATTTGGTTTAAAAGTTGTGTTTAAATTATCGTAGACATCAATCGCTTTCCCAGGTTTGGTTGGGTCGAAAAGTCTATCTCTGTAAGGGGCGAGGCAGGTTGGAAAAAATCCATGTTCTAACTCTTCTCTTTCTTTCTCTCTCTACATCTGTTTTAAATTTCTAAAATCAACGATTCAAAGTTGCTTGCCTCCTTACAATCTTTGCACATGGTCATTTACTTGGGAAATGGCCTTGTTTTATGACTCCCGCATTCCATGCCTTTAATAAATGAGGGAATCATTTACCCACTTCTTGATATTATTTTATATGCAATTTGGTACATATCCACCCCCATTTTTAGTGATATGATTGTTGGATTAGGTTTCCAGTCTCTCCATAGTGCATGAAATGATTCCTTTGTGCCACTTCCACCTCCTTTCTCATAGAGTCCTAGTGTTCCATCAATATTTGAAATAAAAATACAACTAGAAATAATTTAGGAATTTTTTTTGAAAATATTTTTTTAACTAGTTTAAATTGTAAGAATTTAAATAATATTAATAATTACTTATAATAAGTTTGGTACTTCTAATGTCAGATGGCTTAAAAAGCTAAACTGCCGGAATGCCCTAATAGAGCTGTTTGGCATTGTTTTGGCATTTCTAATATTGGATACGCACTGACTAAGAGATATGGGCACGAGGGTGAGAGTGGTCTCTGTGTAATTTACACCAAAAAAAACATGCCGTGATGGAGGGGTTGAAAAGGTGAAAGTACATAATTTTTTAAAGGAAAAAGTTTATATAGAGCCAAGGCTCTAAACATTCAAATTAGAGCCTAACTTAAAAATTTACTAAAAGAGGTTGTGTCGATACTCAAATACCTCAAATTGAACATCTCGATATCAAGATGCATGAACATGAGAAAAAATTTGATTTCAAGTTTTGAAAATAGTGCATTTTGTAATGCATTTTTAGACTGTCAATTTTCAAGATTTTCAAGTTTTCATACATCTGCTCGATCTACACTATTTTTAAAATTTTAAATTTTATAATTAAAAATAAAAATATATTTCAAGGCTATCACAAAATTTTCTAATATTAAAATCATATTTTTTGATTCTATTTAAAGTCGTGCTTTACTTTAATTGTTTAGAGCCTCGGCTCTATACAAACAGCACCTTTTTTTCAAATGAGAAAAGTTTATGTAAAGCCAGGCTCTAAACAATCAAATTTAAGTTCACTTCAAAAATTTCACCGGAAGAGGTTGTTGTGATGCCTAAATATCTTCAAATCGATCATCAAGGACGTCAATATGCATGGACATGAGAAAAAAATAGATTTCAAGTTTTGAAAATAATGTATTTTATAACATATTTTTGGACCGTCAATTTTCAAGATTTTCAAGTTTTCATAGATCGGCCGATCTATACTATTTTTTAAGCTTTAAATTTTATAAATAAATATGAAAATATATTTTAAGGCTACTACAAATATTTTTAATATTAAAATTACATTTCTCAATACTATTTGAAGGGAGGCTCTAATTTGATTGTTTAGAGACTCTATACACACCACACCCTTTTCAAAAACTTTATGAAGGGAGAGAATTTCTTTGGGCTCTCCATTCGGCTCCAATGCGATGCACTAGATTATAAAAATAATTATAGATTATATGCTCCCGCTAGAGTATACTGTCCATGCTTTCAACCCCGCCATCAACCTCAACAAAGAAAGGGAAAACAACACGATTAAGCTTTGTATGTACTTAAAAAATTCAATGTGCTAAAATTGAATAAGGATTATATATAATGAGATTGTTTATCTATACTACAAAGAGGTCAAAATTACTTACAAATATCTAATGTAAAATCTGATAGTTTGGGTGTATCACAAAGTTAGAAAATATTTCTTTTAAACTTTGAGCTTGGTCAATAGAATAAATGCAGCCACACAATTTTCACATTTAATTATCAAGATTGATTGTGATCCTCTTGTACTAAAAATAAATGGTCTCATTATAAACTTTTCCAATTGAATAAAGGCAATCTAATTGTTAGACAGCCAAATCTGAGTGGTTTGGAACTCAAAATCTAGTGCTAAAATTTATTCATTTAGAGATTCTGAAGTAAAATCCAAAATTTTTCATAAAAGGCTCAAATAGCTATTTTGCTTGAAGGGGCAACTGTGCGACGTAACCATGTGGGTGCATGTAACCGTGCTCCATAAAAAGATGCCAAAATATTACATGCTCGCTGAAGACTCAGCCTCTGTCCCCTCATTGAAAGCCCATAGGAGTATTTATTGGACCTCCAAGTAAAACCTCTTCAACCTAGCTACCAACGTTAAAAAAAAACAAAAGGAAAAGAAAAAGGGCGCAGTTGGCATACGGATGCATCCGTAGCTATAGAGGTAAGGTGCACCTTCAAATTTTATCATTGTATATAATTTTGATGTAAAATATTTTTAAAATTATCTTAAAATCTATTTTTATATATAATTATAAAATTAAATTTAAAAAATAGTTAAAATCAAGTAGATCTATAAACATATGAAAATCTTAAAAATGGACGGTGTAGATAGTATGTTGTAAAATGCACTATTTCTGATGCTTAAACTCTTTTTATTTTTTATGGTCATACATCTCGACCTTGAGATGATCAATCAATTTTCAACATTAAAACTACCTTTTTCGATGGATTTTTGAGCTGCATTCGTGGTTTTACATTATAAGGTTTGTATCCTTTTATAAATTCTTTCCAAATAAAATTTCAAATGTACTTTATATTTGTCTCGAAGATAACGTCTTCAATTAGACAGAGATTATCAAATAAATAATCAAATTCAAATATTTAAGAACTGAAAATTTATATTTTTACCAAAAAAAAATTCATTTGGTGACTCTAATGCGATCCAAATTATTATAATAAAAAAATAAAAATATATCCTAAGAAGGCAGCTATTTTGCTCAATGGTGTAAATATACTATGTGATCCTGCAGGAGTACACTACATCTACTTTATAAGTCTCTTTTGATATAAATTAAGTGGTCAAATTTTTAAATTTTTGAAGTTTCTTTTTCCTACCTGACCCACGTGGTTATTAATGAGAGGATGGGTATTTAAGTTTAATAAAATAATAGCAAAAAGCAGTTTAGTGTTGGAATTTGCAAAGGCATTATTATATGCCGGTCCTTTTATTATCATATAAATGAATACCCATCTCTTAACACTCAACAAAATAAATAAATAAAAAATATGCATTACTTGGACTAAAGCTAAGGGATATACATACGAGTTTTGAAGCTTCTACTAGGTCTCGTGTATTTAATCAAGGGAAAATTACAAAAACAACCCCAAGACTGAACTTACCATGCAATTTACCCCTAACGCAATTTATTCTTTCATTTTTTTCTCAAAATTATACTTTCTATGCAAATACCCCCAACCAAAAAAGTTCATTTTTTTAACGAAAATGCCCTTCTCGTACAAAAATAATCAATTTCGCCACTTACAAGGCCTTCGCATGCGGTACTGCCGGAGCGTACATTGAAACTGGCGGAGTGGTAGTACTTCGAAGTGTAATCCGGCAGTTTCAAAGCGCGGTCCGGCAGTATATGTTCTAGAAGTACTGCCGCTCCGGCAGTTTCAATGCACGATCGAGCAATACCACATTGCTCTGGTGGTTTAAAAGCATGGTCCGACAGTGGTAGGTCCGACAGTTACAAATAACGCTCCGACAGAAGATGTTCGGTTAGTCATGCCGCTCGGGGCAGTTTCAAAGCGTGGTTCGGCAGTACATGTTCTGGAAGTACTGCCGCTCTGGCAGTTTCAATGCACGCTCCAGCGGTACCACATCGCTCCGGCAATTTGAAAGCATGATCCGGTAGTGGTCGCTCCGGCAGTTGCAAAGACTGCTCCGACAGATAAGATTCTGTTAGTCATAGCGCTCTGGCAGTTTCAAAAGCGCGATTCGACAGTACATGTTCTCGAAGTACTACCGTTCCAACAGTTTCAATGCACGCTTCCGTAGTACCACACGTGAAGGTCTTATAAGTGATGAAATTGATTATTTTTGTACGGAAAGGGCATTTCCATAAAAAAAAATGAACTCTTTTTGTTGGGGGAGTATTTGCATAGAAAGTATACTTTTGGGAAAAATGTGAGAGAATAACTTGGGTTGGGCGTAAGTTGCATGGTAAGTGTAGTATTGGGGTTTTTTTGTAACTTTCCCTTTAATGAAACTGAAATTTGTTAAAATGTACCTAAAAGCTGAAATATTTAATAGTTTATTTAATTGTAATAACTCATTATAATGCACATGATTTGAAATAGTTGAGAATGTATGCCCTGTTAAATAGTTGATAGGTGTATTTTGAAATTTTTATTTACAAAAAATCGAGGTTAAAAAGTATTAGGTTTTTGCCCTTGGGATACCACTAGCCTACGTTACATAAAGTGTCGTGTCGACATTTGACACAGATAAAGTATTGCAAACGTTGATCTCAATATTGTTTATGCCAAAATGAGGTGCCAATATACTATTAGAGGAGGGTGTCGTTTATATAAGGCTGCAAACGTAAATAGTCAAAGTAAGGTGCACCTTCGAAATTTTGTCATGAGACACAATTTGTTGAAAATTCTTAGGATGGTGGGAGAATCTATTTGTATCTCTAATTATAAAATAAAAAAAATTAAAAAATAGTGTAAATCCAACAGATCTATCAACGTATCCAGATAATGTATTGTAAGATGTACTATTTTAAGTAATCGAACCTCTTTTTTTTGTATCTATACATCTCAATGTCAAGATGATCAATTTGATATATTTCCAACATCAAAACAACATTTTTCAAAGGATTTTAGGTATTCATCTTAATTCTACATTTTAATCTATCAACCTTGTATAAACTTTTCTATTTAGGGAAATTCTTTAGGGAAAAGGGAGGAAGTATCTCTCTCATAGTTTCAAGACCAGACAGGACCGGCCCGTCCAATTGGTCGGACTATTAACCAGTGCCTTGACCACTCTAATCCAAAATAAAAGCTAATATTGGTTGAAAATTAGTTAAAAAAATGTGTTTGACCTAATTGACTGGCTAGTGTTGACTAGTTAGATTGGTGAAACATAAGAGGGCAACTTTTTTAGAATTTATTTTATATTTTAATTATTTATTCATGTTTTTTATATTTTAAAATTCAACCCAATTAGTTTGACCATAAATCAGATCGGTTTTAATTGCACCAAATCTCCAACAGGTTCAATGATTGGTTCAATCGATTTCTACTAAAATAAAGTTATAGGATGGCAAATTTTGCAGCACCCCAAACAAGTCCCAAGTTCAAGCCCACTTGCAAGCAACGGTTGATTTTTACTTGACAGAAAAAAAAAAAAAATTCCATAACAAGAATTCAAGAAAAAAATATTGACAAAAAAAAAACAAATATTAAAATTTCTATAGTGTCAAATACTAATGTTTACCCCCTTAATCCATTGGTACAATTAATTAATCACAAAAGGATAATAATAGTCAAGGGATTGTATACAATGATACCATTTACCTTTTATACAAGGTGGTCACAATTCCTTTCAACTATTTGATGTGAAATTTGATAGCTTGAATGTGTCACATATTTGGTAATGGATAGCTGTTAGCATTTCATTTACACGCACATGGTGACGGGTCGGATCGAATCTAAATTCACCAATATTCAAATTTGGATCGAAAAAGGAATCTAGATCTAGATTAGGATTTGATTGGATCGAGAATATCCAGATTCAAATCCAAAAAATTATAGATATGATCTGGATCTATATCCGGACCCGATCGGATCCAAAATTTATTTTATATCTATAAAATAATATATAATAAAAAATATTATATAATATATATGTATATTATAAAATAATGTATAAATATTGTAACAATTGGGTTGGATCGGGATCGGATTCATATGTATCTGGATCCAATCCGAATTACTATAGATCCAAATTTTGGATTTGGATTCGACCTGTTGTATTCAAATCTTGAATCCATTCTCGGATCCAGATAGGGTAAAAAATTTGGATTTAGGATCCAAACAGGATAAATTTGTAGCCCTACATGGTGATATTCAATAACATGAGTGAGTTTCCTAATTTTGAGTAAAATGGGTGCGTTTGGAACCCATTGCCGCGAAAACGTTGACTATTCTATATAAAGGAAAGGGGTTATCTACAAAGAAACCATTTACCTTTTGTACAATGTCACAATCCTTTTTGTTTGTTAGGTTTAAAAATGGGTGGTTGTAAGAGTGTTATTAAGTAGACAAAAAGTTAAAAAAAAAATTCTTCGATCGACATGATAAGTTCAAAAAAAAATCTCAAACTTTGTGACATACCCAAGCTATCCAATTTGATATCTAATGACTATGATTGAATGTGATATCTAATAGCTAGAAGTGATTGTAAATAATTTTATAGCAAACATATATATACTTTTATAAATTTATATATCTTTAGGTCTACATGATAAGTATGTTCTAACGTCAAAATACCTCTCTCAAGTTGGTTTTTGAGGTGCAAAACTTATTTAAACTTTTATCGTTCCTAAATTCTCTATGGGATTGTATACTAAGAGACTATTTATCTTTAATACAAGGAGGTTACAATAAATCGTAGCTATTAGATGTTCAATTGGATGGCTTGGGGTATGTTACGAAGTTTAATATTTTTTTCGTTGGGCCTTGAGTTCAGTCATAAGTACACTTACAACCATTTGATTTAAAATTTGATGGACAAGAATAATTGAGACCTTCTTCTACTAAAAATAAATGGTCTCTTTGTATATTTTTCCATTATTTCTTTATAAGGGAGTTTTATGAAGGGGTCTGGTCTCTATAAGGTGCAGTCTTAAACAATCCAATTAAAGTGCAACTAAATTTTTATCATAACATGTAATTTTGGCATAAAAAACTATTAGGATTATCTGGAAATCTTTTTATATCTAATTATAAAATTTTAAGCTCATAAATTATTTCTTCCAGTAATTCAATTGGTACTGGCAATAGATTCCAATATTCTTTTCGGTCCGGTACAACTAATATTCAGTGACCAAAGGATATTGCTTTTCAAAACATGATTAATAAGGTCGATGATGACTTTTTCCTTTTATAGAACTTAAATGCAGCAGTTGCAACTTCCCTCCGGTACACATAATATTTAATAGAGAACAACCGGTGGTTGTGTTCTAAAAGATCTGCCCTCACTCGATTTCCCGAAACCACTGTAGTAAAACATTTTCTGGATGACTCCATAGCCATGGAATGGTCGATGCTTTACACATAATATTTAATAGAGAACAACCGGTGGTTGTGTTCTAAAAGATCTGCCCTCACTCGATTTCCCGAAACCACTGTAGTAAAACATTTTCTGGATGACTCCATAGCCATGGAATGGTCGATGCTTTATGTGGTGCCACTGTTGAGAGTAGTGTAAACAAGCTTGTACCTACAACTGTGAATGGTGTAGCCAGAGTCGAAGCCATTGACAGGGGCTTTGGTTCCATGTCTTTCATCTTCTATTCCTCCAATGGGTTTATGGTTTTTTTCTATGACTTTCCTTCACCACCACATGTGTGTTTGAATGGACTGATTTCTTAGTGCTTGCATTTGTATGTTTAAACCATTACAGGTTATTGTTGAACTGTTGTGTTCATTCAATTGCATTTTCAATTATGTATGTTTAAACTATTAAAGGTTATTGTTGAACATTAGTGGTGAATGTAAGTAGTGCTCAAGTTATTACAAGTGATTGTTGAATGGATTAATTTCTTATTGCTTGTATTATGCATGTGTGTTTGAATGGGGTGGTTTCTTAGTGCTTGCATTTTCAATTATGTATGTTTAAACTATTACAGGTTATTGTTGAATGGACTGGTTTTGTACATGGTTATATATGGATGCATGAATTGTGAATGTTGCTTGACATGCATCACAAATGCCTTAATAGATAACATATAAATGTTGTGTGCCATTATAATCTTAGAGAGAGAACAAATGTTTTAAGGGACAAACAACAATGTTGGTTTATTGTTGAATGGCGTATATTTTTTAGGTTGGGATTTAGATGCATCAATGGTGAGTGTAAGTAGTGCTCAAGTTATTACAGGTGATTGTTGAATGGGCTGATTTCTTATCGCTTGCATTGTGCATGTGTGTTTGAATGGGCTGATTTCTTAGTGCTTGCATTTTCAATTATGTATGTTTAAACTATTACAGGTTATTGTTGAATGACGTATATTTTTGAATTGTGAATGACGTATATTTTTTAGGTTGGGATATGGATGCATCAGTAGTGAATATAAGTAGTGCTCAAGTTATTATAGAAAAATAATGTAGTAGTGCTCAAGTTATTATAGAAAAATAATATTGTACTTTACTTTCAATTGATATGGTATTCCAAAAAATAATATTCTACAAATTAATAAAAAATAAATACTATCTATGTCTCAATTTTAACATTTACATTTTGCTTATTACTTAGCTAATCCAATACAGATACCCAGTTCTTTTTTAAATTCCCAGGAGGTTATCAAAGACAGAAATCAGGAACTCTTTAACTTCCCACGAAGTTATCAAACACAGAAACCAAAAACTTCTTAACTTCTCAGGGATGTTAGCAAACACAGAAACCAAGAACTTCTTCAGGAACTACTAATTTATAATTCTTTAGTAACTTCCAATTTCCGGTTCATGTTCTTGCAACCTTAGATAAACTTTTTCCTCATGGAAGTTTACTAGTTTTTCTCCCTTTCTTATTCAACTATACATTCTACTCCTGCAGGGGCACTATATATTCGCTCAAAACAAGGAGGCCATGTTTTCGGGTTCCTCCTCGGTCCAGTTTCACTGCAACTACTACTGGGTTTCTCTCTCCATCTCCGCAGCAATGTGAGGTAAGAATTTCTTTCTCTATTCGGATAGTGTAGGATAAATTTCTGTGCATTTTTTGTTGGATGTTTTCTCATGATCACTTGAGTACTTTTTCATGGTTTTACAATCTTTATCTTTCGATTTTTTATTTTTTATCCTTTTGTTGGAGCTTTAGAGGTATTCATTTTGATTCACACCTCAATGTTTGATGGAATTTTCAGGAAATTTTATGAGTAATAAGTACAAAATAACTTCAGTTTATTCCACCGAGAATAACTTCAAAATAATCTTAGTTTGTCTCAGAAAATCCCTTATGTTTGAGATTTCTTATGTTTGTCTATCATTTAATCCTAATATTTAGTAATTCAATTTTTTCTAATAAGCATTATACTGGAAATGTGTGACGTTTTCTATGCATGTACTTTGTTTTTGAATGTTTACTGGAAAATATCTCAAAATTTCACTTCAGAGATTGAATAATGTTGCCGATCCCTTTTTATGTGTTGGGAGAAGGGTTTTCGTGAAACTTTGTGGCATTTCTTAGTATTTTTTTTTTTGTGATGACAAATTAATAATTGGAGTGTTATCCAAATATTTATTTTCCAGGGGGGTTTATTTTTAGGGGTTTTGTCCTATTTATTTTGTTTACTGGATTAAATTTTGGGCAAAATTTGTTTACTGGATTAAAAATTTGTTTACTGGATGAAAAATTACGCTAAAATTTGGTTTGAATTTAGCCGCTGATTTCAGGAATCTTCGCTTAAAATGTCCTCGATTTATTTTCTGAACTATTTCATAAAAACTACAAAAATTAAAACTTTAGAATGAATTTATGTTTTTTAACTCCATGAATTTGCACTGGAAAAACTAGGGAAATTTGGTATGCTGAAATTCAAAACGAAATGAGAAAGTTGTACTCTGGGGAAATATTTAGTTTGGTTTTGTGTGAAGTTTAGTGGCTACAATTTGCAAAGACATTGGACAATCAAAATTGGCAACACTTTGGCCTTAGTTCCTTCGATGCCTAGAGTGGGAATTGGCATCTTCTGGAAGTCTTGGGGAGATGCACCTTGGGAGTGTCCAGTGAATATGAAATTATTGTTCACTAGAATATAGTCTTAGGTCATTTAGCAAAAATCAACTTGTGCAATGTGATGGAGATTTTCTTTGCATGAAATGATGAAACTTTTTATTTTCAAAGTCCATAATTCATTTTAATTTCATGTGGCTTCCTTATGTGATATGGTACTAAGCATATTTGTTGATCACTCTTACACTTTGATCGTTTCTCTCTAACATTTTTAATCAAGTATGTTTCCATAGGCAGCATGTTGCTACTACGAGCATGCACTTGATTCATGATTTAACTTTTGAGCCTACATTAGTAGTGAATAAGCTTCCATAATCGTGTGCCATGTCTTAGGGTTAATTTTTCATTTTCCATCACAATTCATATTTCTGAATGTTGATTTTGTAGTCATTCTGTCTTCTTACTGATACATCCTCCTTTCAGATGAGTAGGCTTTTGATGCAAGGTGGCTTCCCTGCTAAAGAGCAGGTACTTGGTATTGACTTATATGTCCTTTCTGTCAATAAATGAACTCAAACAATGGCAATGGACGAACAGCCCTAGGGGTGTATGGCCAAACTTGCCCTTGGAAGAATTTCAGAGAAAGGAATATGATGGGTACTGTATCGGTGGAGAGAGAAAGGATGAGTGAGAACAGTATGTGATTAGTAGAGAGAGGACTACATCAGTGTATCAAAAGTACCACAGCTTACTAAATAAATAACATCTCTCACTACCAAGAGCCTGAATGGCTACTCTGAAAAAACACTGTGTATCTCTAACAAGAACTGGCATTTGGGTTGCTTTTGCGGACACAGTTACATATGATCATGGCTCTTTCTCTTTCTTGCAAAAGAGACACAAATCCTGCAACAAAAGACCCAAGAAGAAAATCTATCACAGAGTCCCTGAACTGGATAGGGTCATGGAGCTGCAAAAGAAGCCTTCTCTCATTCTACACCTCAAAGACATCGTCTTTAAACAGAAGAAGCACTGCATTCTCCTTAGAGACCTGGAAAAAGAAGTGGGTGTCATTCAAAAATGGAACTTCATGTCTATAATTGAGAGGTACCCATCAATATTTAGAGTTCATGGAGGAAACAGAAGACCCCATGTGTTGGAATTAACTGATAAAGTACTAACTTTGGCGAAGGACGAAGAAAAGGTGAGAGAAAACATGGAACCCATTGTTGTTAAGAACCTGAGAAAACTCTTGATGATGTCTATGGATTGTCGAGTCGCCCTTGACAAGATCAATTTGATCAGATTGGAACTGGGTCTTCCTGAAAATTATGTTTCTGGTATAATTCTTAAATACCCAGAATTTTTTAAATTGGATGAGATCAATGGAAGGGACTACGTTCTGTTAGAGAGGTGGGATCCTGACTTAGCCGTCACTGCACGTGAGGCGAGCTCAAAAGGAGACAACTCTTTGGTTTCTGGTCATGGCAAGAAGGTCCCAGTATCAAAAGATGGTAATTTTTTGGGCCCATTTTCTTTTAAATTGGATTTTCCACTTGGCTTTAGGCCTAATATGAAGTATCTAGAGGAAGTTCAAAAATGGCAGAAACTAGCATTTCCTTCTCCTTATTTGAATGCTCGACAATTTGATCCTGCTAGCTCAGCTGCAAGGAAACGAGCAGTTGCGGTTCTTCATGAGCTTCTGAGCTTAACACTGGAGAAGAGGTTAACTTCTGCTCAACTGGATGTTTTTCATGCTGAGTATCAGTTACCTTGTAGGCTTTTATTATGTTTAGTTAGGCAACATGGGATATTCTATATGACCAACAAAGGAGTTAGAAGTACTGTATTTCTTAAGGAAGCTTATAGGGGGTCTAGATTGATTGAGAAGTCCCCTATATTAATATTTAATGATAGGTTCTTAGAGCTCATGGGTAGAAGGGAAGTGAATTTGGACTCTGGGGTGCCTTTATTTCATATGGATGCTTGAAATTTTGGGGTTTATGGCAATGAGAAAGCTACTGGAGGAGAGTTGGTGTTACGATCTCTGTAAGGAATATTTTTTCAGTTTAGTAATTTCTATTCATTAGATTTGAATATTTTTATGATGCATTAATCCTTAGGAAAACATGAATCTTCTAAGGTTTTTCACATGCGTAACGTGCAAATCTACCTCCATGCATAGATGTAAACAGACATAAATGCACGTGTATATTGGAAGTGATATGTGATTATTACATCTAAACTTTTAGGAGTCCTGTCTAGACATGGAATGTGGCACTAGTTTGTTCTCTTTTTCCAGCATAAGCCATGTAAAAATCCCTTCTTGGTACCTAAGGCTGATAAAGCTTTCTATTTTTGAATCTGATAGTAAAGTGGTCTGACATTGATGAGATACAAAAGTAGTTAGCTCTTGGGGATATCAATGAAGATGATATTTTGGCTCTTAGTTTTACAGTTATCCTCAATTGCTTTAAATGTACTGCTGGTCAATAGATTCAGTTCTCTAAGAACTCAGGTGGGAGTATGCATATATGTGAAAGCTTGTAATGTGGGCTGTGTTTCTAGAATTACATCATGCAATTTATCATGCAGACGCTTGTGGCTTCTACTTTGTATGCATTTGGCTATTGGCAGGCGTTTTGTCAAAGCGTGTCCTCAAATTGAATTCCAGATTTTTCATGCTTCTTCTTAATTACTGGGTTGTGTTCATTATGCCCAAAAGCTCTCACATCAATTCCTAGTCAATATGACTACAATGGGAAGCACCAGAATGCAAGGAGAGTCGACACCTTTTACAATTTATCACAATGAAACATGTGGTCAACTAGCCAGCGACAAGACATCCATGAACAAAGGTTAAATCATGGTTTTGGACTTGTTATCCTGACTTATTATCCAACTTACTTCTCCAAGAAATGAAACTATCTCTTAGGAATATACAACAACTTGTAGTTGATTGCCTTGTTAACAAACTGTAGAGTCTACATCTGCATATGTTATCAGCTTAAGGTTTGATGAGAGATCAAACTAGCTCATGACCTAACATTGATCTGATGTCCTCAACTTGAGTAGTTTGTGCAAACCAAAACTTGAGAATCAAGATTCTGGTCATTTTGGATAACATTGAATAAAATATTGTGCAGAATTTGGCTGCGCCTTTATTGCAGTGTGGCACACATACCAAACTTAATTCATTTTGCACTTTAAGATCTTATGCCACATTGGAAATAAAGTTCTTTAATACATCTACACAATTCTATGATGGCAGAGATCTAGTTTGGCAAAACTGATATTTTCAATATTGATTTGGAAGTAATTTGTGGTTCTCACTTTGGAAAGTATATCCTTCAAGAAAATCCACACAAAATAAATTCCCTAGGGTGAACTTTCCAACAAATGAGGAAACTTTGCATTTGAAACAGTATTTACATGTCAAATATGTCCAACAACAGAACTTGTCTTTTTCAATTCATTATCAGCATAGATGCGCGCTCATTTGATCCAGAAATGTTGGGTGAGGTTTGTATAAGGTTGCCTCCTTATACTATAGAAGTAAGGCGCACCTCTAAAATTTATTTAGAGATGCCGTTTCAGCTTTGAAAACCTTATGATGGCTTCAAAATCTCTTTTTTTCCGCAGTTATAAAATTTAAAATTTCAAAAAATGTTACAGATCGAGTGAATCAAGAAACACTTCAAAATCTTTAAAATAGACGGTCTTGATAATTTGTTACAAGATGCACTATTTTTTGGATTTGGAATTCTTTTTTTCCTTCATTTCTATTCATCTCAAGGTCAAGATGATCAGTTGGAGGGTTCTCCTATGTTAGAACATCGCCCCTGTAGGATTTTTGAGGTGCACCTTACTTCAACAATATAAGGTTGCAACCTTATATAAACTTTTTCCATGTTAAAAATGCTTATCCAATGTTTCAATAGAAAAGAACAAAGAATTCTCAAAAAAATTGAAAAGAAAGAGAAATTGCGTACGACCTCACACGATACTTGATCCTTCAAGAGTGTCTAACAAATCAGTGTTGTACAACGCCGCGATTTCCAATCCGGATCGCCAATTTGGATGGGACTCAGTTTGGACCGAACCTGTTCTGTCATAACTCCCAACACGGTTCCCCTAAAACCCCCCTTATATATATATATATATATATATATTCTTTTAAGCGTGTTTCGTGCTTTCTTAAGTCCCCTTAAATCCCCATCCCACAAAACCCCGTTTTAATATTTTTTTTATTTATTTTTTAGCATTTTTTGGATCATCGATTCGAATGATCTAGACCTGATCTGGATCGCCAATCCAGTGATTCGACACGAATTTATGGGTGAATGGTCCGCCCCAACGATCCGTGTTTTCAAACATTGGCACAAATTGATATTGTTATGGAAAAATATACAAAGAGACCATTTACTTTAATACAAGGAGGTAACAATCATTTTTGTCCTTAAATTTCAAATTGGGTGGTTATGAGTGTGTCATTGGGTGGTTATGAGTGTGTCATTAACTAGACTCAAAGTTAAAAAAAAAAAAATCTTGAATTTTGTGAAACACCTCATGTCATCTAATGGCTGGTATCAATTGTGACCTCCTTGTAATAAAGATAAATGGTCTCATTGTATACAATCCCATTTGTTATGGCAAATTAACAACGATGTGATGTGAGTAATATGACAATATACGGTAACAGCTGTAATGAAGTCCGTACTGTGAAGTAACTCCAAGAACGAATGGCAATATCTCTGAACTCAATGTTAATACCTCTGCTGTCTTGTGGAGTCATGAAGTGTAGAAATGTTTTTTTCCGAATGCTAAGTTAAGCCTTACGATCTCACAATTCATGAATAATCAGGAAACACACTATATTAGAAGGGTTCATTGAGTTTGACGACATCCTCTCCAATTAAATTCTAAGCTGCAACTTGTAAGGTAGTGGATGTTGAGAATGAACTTTTCTTGTGAGGAATGCCCCAAATAGATCAGATACCTCGTGAGCAGCAATTTTTTTGTTATTATGGACAGTTTAATTGTGTATGGGGTTTTCTACAACAGTATAAAAATGTACCACAGTTGTTTATTCAGAATTATTTGTCGATCTAAACTTGCGAGGAGTTTAAGCGGGGCGTGGCCTGTTGTATTGATAGGAGAAAAAAGTAGTACAAAGATAATAAATACATTGGTCTATATACTCTTTCTCATCTCTTGTACATGAGGCCCTCACTACTTGTCACACACTGCTTGGGAGTTATACTCCCAGTTTTCTGTAAATGCTTCTCTCACTTTCATCTTCTGGAGGGATAAGCATATTTCCCAGGATGCTATTTTTAATCTTCCACTTTGGAAGGATGGCATATGTTCTTTTTTTGTCCTTAATTACCCATAGAATTGTGGGGATTGAAACTCTCCCAAACTTGGTGAGGTAACCGTTTGTAAATTTTCTTTTGAACCAGTTTGTTAGGAGGTTAGGGATGCTTGAACCGGCTCTAATATTAGTATCCAACCTCCATACTATTGTATAAGTCACTCACAAATTTTCCTGAAATGAGTAGGTGATCATGGCGTTCATTATCGGCGTACCCAATCAGAGTCCCTGGTCTTGTGCTCTGTCAATTGTGAGTAGCCTCTTGGTAGTCTATGTGAGCCTTTGCAGATGGCCATTAATGCATTTTTCTATCTACTCCTTGTCTCTTAGCATGTCATGAGCTCTAGGGTAGGTGAATCACCATTATTATTGGGTACCAGGTGGGCCTTTCAACAACTCCCTCGTTCCCTAAGGCCCAAGGGCTATGTCTCATTGTAAGTGGGAGGATCGTGTATGGTTTTCCAAGCCTAAGAGTTCCTTCCTGTTACTCTAGGGGTTCCTATGTGATGCCTTCAAAGATATTTTTCCTTCTCAAATTTTACCACATGGGATATTTCTGAGCCAATTCCCCTCCAAATTTAGCTAGTAAGGACATGCTAATAATACATTTGATACCAGGTCCACCTTTGCTCTTACATTTACAAATGATGTTTCATTTTGCCAGGTTTGGGTGTTTTCTGTTTTATTGGTTTATCCAAAGAAAGTTCCTCTGTGGCTTCTCTAAGGCGTTGATGGTAGTTGAGGGTAGTTTGAATACTTCAAGATATTATTTAGAATTTATTGGAGATCACTCTCATGTGCCAAAACTTATCATTAGCTCACGTACTGCATATATTGTTTTCTCATCTGTCATTTTAACTTAACATTCTTTTGTGGATTTTATTACAGTGGAAAGTATGTCTACTCGGGAGAGTAGGTGACCCTGTATACCAGGAAGACGTCGCATTGTCACCAACCCACCTAAAGTCCTGGCTACAGTTGAAATTTCAGATACGCTATGCCAATTTCGACATCATCACTGACAAACAAATTATCATTGACGTATACTCATATTATGACAACTTTAGATCTATTTATAGATTAGGGATAGACCACTCTATTGGTATCCTGCTGCCTTGTTTACCTGAATTGTACAAATTAACCTTGCATTCTTTGAGTTTATATGAGGCTTTTCGTAGCTAACAAACATGATATGAATTTATGATCTGAGAACAAGGAAGCCAATGCATGAATATTTCTTCTGCTAGAGGTGGTGCAAATGGCATTCTTTGCCGTAAGAAATCGCAAGTCTCATTGGGGTTGTGTTGGCTACATGCGAGTTTGTTTCTTAGAGTCAATACCGGACTCGGTCATATGAACCTAGCTATTAAGGAGTTTTACCTCCATCTAACACTTATGTCTACTCAACTTTTAGATAAATTTACACAGTGGCTTCTCTGTTTTAGTTCTAATAATGCGAGGCTCAAGCGCTTTCTACATCTGTTGCTTGCAATTCATCTGTTGTAGTTTGTCGCAAACATGATTTAGAAGGAGCCTCTGGATATGTCTGGATTAAGAAACTAAAGCAAGTGAAACAAGAAATACTCTACAACTTCGAGTGAGAGAGAACATGATATAATGAAGTTTGGGAGATAGTAGACATTCATCCTCAACAGATTGAGACAGGCTTGTTGATTGGTCACCCCAATCATCAATGCCCTCATAAATACATTTTATTTTGCATGTATACACCTTTATAAAGTAATTTTGTGCAGTGGTCATTCTGGATTTGAAAATCACGTACTGGTTCACAAAGTAAACTTTTCTTCTTGGCATCTTTGGCGTAAAACAGATTTTTGGAACAGACTGTATGCTATACTTGGTTATAGTATTGGGTTCTCATACCCCGTGTTTACCATCCACACTTATCCCCGGACATGGTATGAGTTACTGTTCCCACTTGAAAACAGAGGTGGTCTTAATAGTGAATGACAACTCATCACCACTATCCTTGGATAAGTATGGGCTATGGATGTTGTGCCTGAGTACTCGAACACTATTTTCTTGACCATCTATAGGATATTCTCCTTTCATGGAAAGCATCATATATGATCAGCATATGGATGTTGAGATGTAGGATCACAACCAGGATATCCTTTCTAGGTAGACCTATATCCAGAAAGAACAGATTGAACTGATTCAGGAGCTAATAAGTCTCTTTATATTGGGATCCTGAGTGGAACCAAACTTTCAATTTTTTTGTTGTTTGGTATGGTCAAAGAGTGTTTGTAAAGGTATCATAGTGATATCCCTAGTAAGATGATAACTTCGTCAATGTGGTAAAGATGACCAATATTCAGGCTCTTGATTGAGACTGTTGGGAAGTGGGATTTGCACTGCATGGATGTTAAGAAAGAATTTCTTAGCAGTATTACTCCAAGTTATTCAACATGAGTTTGTTCATTATTTTCATGCAGAGCAGTGTTGTTTATTCATGCTCACGAGAACATGGTCATTTAAAACTCCGCACTGTCTCAACTTGGGCAGGGCCCAATCAGAGGCTCCTCTAGTTTGCCAAGTTCAAGAGACAAATGGAAAAAAAAACAAGAACAAATTTCCAGAAGGGGGAAATTTGAAATTTGGGATATATGGAGAAAATATGAAAAAAAGAAAGAAAAACCTTACGGGTTTTTTGGGTTTCAAAAAACTTTTGGCCTGTTTCACTGGTTGATATGGATTCAGTGGTCCAAATTGAATCTAATAACAGCATTTATAGCAATAATCACATTAACAAGAGAAAACAAAATTACCAATATATAAAATGACTCAAACTACTGCTGATATGAATGGCTCAAACTATTGCCGATGTGAATGACGGGGAGGATCATGATCTTCCTGATCATGGTCATCCCAACTGTGTGTGTAATGATTCAAATATGAATCTGTTGGTTGGGTAACTTCAGCAGTCTAATCCGAAGTCCCCGAGGTTAGTCCAACTCTCATTCTTGCTCCCCACTCCACTGCTAGTGCTCCTTCTCAAGGCCCATGGAATTGTTTTTTGCAAATCTTGTTAAACAAAATTATGGAGAACTAAAACACAGCATTATTGATTTTATGTTATTTTTGGGGGTGGGAATATACCCCCGCCGAAAAATGTCAAAATTTTCTCTCTCTCTCTCTCTC
>NW_006499897.1:1194652-1234600 GCF_000471905.2 Amborella trichopoda | reverse complement strand
ACATATACTGACAAGCCCGAATCGGGGGTGATGACGAAAATCTGTATCTACTAGACACACCCCCCCCATCTCTCTCTCTCTCTCTCTCTCTAGAATTCATGGATTCCATCTCTTCCTCTCTAGATTACATGGAGAAGTCTGTGTCAATAGCACCCTCCATCTCTCTCTATTATGTAGAATACATGGATTCCATCTATCTCCCTCTTTCTCTCTCTTAGATTACATGTATGCCATCTCATTCACTTTCTCTTAGAATACATGGATACCCTCTCTCTCCTCTTAGAATACAGGGATGCTATCTCATTCACTTTCACCACTATTAATCTATTCGGAAAAATTTAATTGCAGCCATAAAAAGAGAGAGTAGATTTAGGTGGGTTGATCATGTATAGCGCATACTAGATTTAGGTGGGCTGGTCATGTATAGCGTGGACTTAATATAATATCTGTTAGGAGATATGAGTTAGTTCAAGTAGAAGGCTAAAAAAAATAAAAAGTAGACTAAAAAAAAATGGTTGGAAGTAGTGATAAAAGATATAAAAGTTTATGACATCATTGAAAGTATGGACCTTAATAAAATAAAATGGTGGATTAGAATTCATGTACCCAATTCTAATTAATTTAAAAAAAAACTATGATAATAATTATAATAATATCTCTCTCCTCTCCCTTGGAATACATGGATACCATCTCTCTACTCTATCTCCCCTCTTAAAATACATGGATACCATCTCTCTACTCTATCTCCCCTCTTAAAATACATGGATACCATCTCTCTCTCTCATGGAAGTCATGTCATCAAAATGAAATTGTGCCAAGGGAGAAAGGGCCCCTCTCCTTGCTTCTCATGGATATCATCAATTGGAACTGGCCCAAGAGGGGGCCCCATTTCTCTTTATATGTATGCGAGTAAATTCCCAATTTCAAGAACCATAGAATATGTGGACATCATACGAACCAAAGGGCCCCCTCTCTCACTAAAAAAATAGTTAATCTCTTTCTATCCCCCATGTCCCTAAAAACGTTATTCATATTTTTCTCTCTATAATGTGATTAGTCTCTATCTCTCTCTAAGTACTCATTGACTAAAGTGGGGGGTGACGCACAATCAAGCCAAAGTCATGGGACAAGACCGGATCCTCGAGGGTGCGTCGCCCTCAGGCAAGGGCCCAAGGAGTGCGGCATCGGTTCGCATGTCGCTGTCCTAAACACGGCAACGCATCAAAGAGGCATGGGCGTGGGTTCGGGTCCAGCTCACGAGTGTTAAGACAAAGACAACAAGGAGGTGGAGCCAACCACGAAGGGACCACGGTGTTGTCCATATCTTGCATTTTCTTAATCCAGTGTTTGGTGCTTTCTCCTTTTACCTTTTTACTTGCTAGTGGTGGTCTCTCTCTCTCTAACTTTCTCTCTCCTATTTTTACTCACTTGGAAGTAAGTAGTGGTGGGGTGGTGGTGATTTGAAATAAGAAAGTGGGAGAAGATGACCCACACGTTGTATATAATAGGAAGCATTATACAAGGTTGTTTTGCTTTTCTTTTATCTTGGGTAGAGAGAGAGAGAGAGGCCGCCCTTTTATGTAGTGTATTCATGATTTGATTTAGTACACATTGCACGTGCCTTAGGAGATGCCATTGAAGAGAGAGTAATGATATTAATAAGAGGCCCCGCCCCATCTATCTATCACTAGAAAAGCACGCCTTAGACCCGTTTCCTTGCCACCTTTTGATGATTTCATCTCCCCAATTATGGAACCAATATCTTACAATTTTATTCCTTTCCACTCCATCACCTATAATGTGCTGCTACACATATGCAACAAAGCTTCTCTCTCTCACGTCTTAAGGGTGCCAATTGACCCGGTCGTCTAGCCCAGCTCTAAAATATTTTCGCCTAGGTCAAGATAAGATGGATCCGCCCTGCGCTGCCTTAATTTTTAATTTTTAATTTTTTTTTGTATTTTTTTTAAAAAAAAATGATTTATGTATAGACTTAAAAAATTCAGCTAAAATACAAAATGTTCTGGTGGAAATTACTAAGAAGGTCATTCAACCAAAAAAAAATTTATCTAATTTTTTTAAAAATTATCCCTCGGTTAACCTGAATTTTGATTATTTTTTTAAGTTTTTTTTGTTACCAGGGCAATGCTCTAAAATATTGTCCTACTAACGAAAAAACTAAAAAAAATTTGAAATTCAAGTCGATCGAGAGACAGTTTTGACCGAGCTTTATAACTCGTGATTTACCTAAAATTTTAAAATCCATATATAAATCACTTTTTTAAAAATTTACCTAGCCCGATCTGACTGATAAGACCCAGACTGGCCCTCAAGGGAATAGGGCCAGGACTAAGGGTGGCCCTAACCCGGCCTGTTGTCAGCCCTACTCTCTCTCCCCACAAAGGTGTTCTCTCTCTCTCATTTAGAAAGCCTTGGAGTTCTCGAAAAGTTCCAAATGGCATACACCAAGGTTAGCACAAATGGGAGTTATTATATTGTGGAATGATTTGTTTTTGAGTACTTTTGAGTTGGGCATCAAATTATTCACTACTCCAAGCTTTCTCTTTCTAAGAAAAGATGATACCTCTCTATCAACTATTATTATTATTATTTCTTAGAAGAAGGCGAGTGCTGGCAATTTGTGGACAATGTGCATGATGCTTCCCCTTTGTGTTTTCCGGGAATCAGGCATCCATGGTGGAGTCGACAATAACACCCACCCATCTCATCTTCTTTCCTTTGACAAAACACAACACAACAACACACCACAGTTTTAGAGTGTGGTCGAAGTTTCATGAATGAATCTCTCTCTCTCTAGACACAATATGAAGGAATAGTGCACTGGAAGTTTTGAAATTTGAATAAAGAGTAACTACAGTTGATGGGCCATCTCTCTCTCTCTCTCAAAATATCAACTACAGTTGATGGGCCATCTCTCTCTCAAAATACCGACTACAGTTGATGGGCCATCTCTCTCTCTCTCTCTCTCTAAAACATAAAATGAATCAATGGTGCAGTTGAAGACAGACCAACTACAGTTGATGGGCCATCTTTCTATCTCTCTCTACACAAAATAAATCAATGGTGCAGTTGAAATTTGAACTTTGAAGACAGGCCAAAGGCCTCTCTCTCTCTCTCTCTAGATTCTTTGCGGAAGAACAACGCGTTTACTTTACTTCCCCACAGATGTAATCTACCAAAAATAAACACAATCCTCCTTTAAGGTTACCCTTCAATCCCCATTTCTCTCCTTTTTTTCAACACAAAAAAAACAAAAGTGACAAGATATAGTGAGATATTGGAAGATAGAGCTCGTTTTTATAAGACATTCACTTGCAGGAAATTGTTACCCCTCATTCAAGACCCTAGAGAGAGAAATCTTTTATTGACAACTAAAAAATGATGAATATTGCATCTTACTTGAGACCTCTAGAGAGAAAAAGTCCATCTTTTTTTTTTATTATTACATCTTACCGGAGACCTCTAGAGAGAGGGAGAAACATTTTTTTTGGACAACTAAGAAATGATAAATATTTCACAAGAAGTCCAATTTAGGTCAAGGAAGAAGACTACCATCTAAATATACTCTAAATACTCCCATTCAGAACGCAAAAAGAAAACCAACAAATTCCTTTAGAGAGAAAAATGAGAGTTTTTTTTAGAGTGAGAAAGTATATTTTTTTAGAGAGAGAAAGTAGAGTTTTTTAGAGAGAGAAAATGCGTTTGAAGTTCACTGCAAAGAAAAGAAAAGAGTTAACTATGAATAGAAAGAAAACTGTTATGGGGGTATACGTGTATGAAATTTGTGTAGTAAAGCGTAGAGAGAGAAAGAGATATTCACGAACACGACGGATTTTTAGAGAGAGAAAGCATCACACAAAACTTGGACAAAAGCCAAAAAGATATGGCCCACGTAGTTGGCCAGGTCATCGACGACGGACCACGCGACGCACGTGCGTAGACCGTCGGATAAGGGGAAATGGAAACGTGTCGAGAGGGGAAAGCCGAGAGACCGGCGGGACCCGCGGGCCTCACGTGGCCCTCTCCGTACGTTCCCCAGAGAGCCCGCCAAATTTAGCAGGCGTTTCGAGCCATATTTGTCGCCTCCAAATTTAGCAGCCTCTCTCCCTCTCTCTTCTTTCTCTCTCCTCAATTTTGGGTGACCTTCCTTATTTTAGACCTTTTTGGCACCTCTTCCAAGTGGCACCTCTAAATCTGAACATAAATATTTAAAGTGAACACATCACTAATATGGTCAAACCCAACTCATACCACCATGCAATAATCTTAACCAACCAAGTTTACATGCTAAAAAAAATCTATTCCATTATATACTTTTTCAATATTTAAATAATTAATAAATAATTTATATGCTAAAAAAATCTATTCAATTATATACTTTTTCAATATTTAAATAATTAATAGAAATTTTATATGTCAAAAAAATCTATTCAATTATATACTTTTTCAACTCTTGATAGCTCTAGTCATGGCTGTCCCAGCTTGTGCCGGTCGCCTTGAGGAAGGATGAGGGCTGTATTAGGTAGGCTGCAAACATTAAACTTTGTTCCATCTTTTATTTTTATGCATCTTGATGATGATTTGAATAGCTATACATGAAGATTGGTAATTTGACCTACTTGAGCGATAGAAGCCAAATAACACAAATTATACATTTTTTTTTGGGTTAGAATATGATCGGTGTATTTTTTATTAAAATTTTGCATCGGGATTCATAACTGGAACAAGCGGAGGCATTTTAATAATTTAGTATTATTATAAGAGTTTTCTAAGCTAAAAGACATAAATACTTCGACTAGTCTCAAATTCCAAACCCTAAATATTTTTAGCATTGAGAAACCCTAAAAAATGGTGGACCTTATTATCATCTTATGTGAACATTTCTTAGCTGTACGTTTTAGGAACTCTACTAAGTCTGGCTGAATGACAGATTAACTTAAAGCACCACTAAATACTAAAGGTAAGACAAAACAAGAATAAAAGAAAACTATAAAAGCCAAAATTAAGCCTTGAATAATGAACATAGAGAAAAGGGAACATAGTGCACCCTGTCGTTTTCTTATCTGTCTAAATCTAATTATAAACATTTTTTTTGCATGATTTTTCACCTCAGGATTCACATGTTTTTCCTATTTTATTGCATTCATATTCTATTTGCATTGGCTATATCGGAAATTATTTATTGGGAAGGGTTTTCTTTTGTTTTGATAGTAATCATGTCCAGCTAACTGAAAGTATAACCCTTAATAGATAAAAGTGACAGTTCAAGATTCGTATAGCCGATCTGAATTAATTAAAAAAAACTATTATGATGATGAATAATCACACCCACCTTACCCCTCTATGCAAAGAGTGAACAGTACCCTATTATTTGATTATTATTGATTTTTATAAAACATAATTTTTTTTTTTTTTGGGGATAATTGTTATGATAGGTTGAGGGATGCTTTTCCAACACCCCCACCACCTTAAAACGTGCTTCTGTCTCCCCCCGTCTCTCAATTTACTCGATTCTCTTTTAACTGTAAACCAAGATAGATTAAAATTTCAAGAACATGATGTTTGAAAAATTGAGAATTGTCGGGAACTCAGTTCCGATTTGCTTGGTCCAGACAATTCTTAAGTCCGATTTAGCCATGTTTGAAAAAAAAATTATTAAAAGAAAAAAAATACTACAGAACCGAGAGATTTCAAAGCTTCTCAAACTTTAAATCTGCTAATATTAAATCCACTCAAATGATTCTGAATCAGCTCTAAACCTTCTAAAACACTCCATTCGTTGTAGTGAAATTAGGTTTGTTCAGTACAAGTGCGCCTTAATAGTTCTTGCCTCTCTTTATCTCTCTACACTGACAAATAGAGATATGGAAGAGAGAGAAGTCTAAAGAGAGAGAGAGGAGAGGGTGGGGGAATGAGCTTGGAAAACGCTGACCGCACTTAAATTAGTTTTTTTTTTTATTCTTTTGATATTCCATTTATATGAATATTGATTTTGTAAAAAGAGAGAGAGGAGAGAGATGAAAAGCGAGAATAGAGATGAAGAGAGAGAAATAGAGAAGAGGTCTTGGAAACATTCACGCACTGAGAAATGCGCGCATTCAAAGGGCAGGCGCCTAACCCCACGTGCCAAACGCCCCACCCACGCCGGCACCGCTTCTTCACTTCATTTGCTCTCACGTGTGACCCCGGAACCAAGGGCGTTGTTTATGACAAAAATGCCCTCGGAAACTTAAATTTTCTTTTTTTTCCAACTAAAGAGACTTCTTGTATAAATGGGAGAGCTTTCTATACTTTAGAATAAATGTGCTTTCTTTACTATCTAGCCGTTCAATTTTGATCAAGAGTTATTTATCGTTTGACCTTAGATCCAATGTTTTAAAGTATTTTATTTTTAGATTTTTTTAAACAAATTATATGAATGTGAAATTTGATACGTGCTATCTTCTCATTGAGATGTACCTATACAAAATATTAAAAATAATTTTTTGATAAAATATAATGACTAAAATAGCATTTGAAACTTTCAAAGGTATTTTGGTCATTTTATTTTATTGGAAATACTTTTTTTTATTTTTCGCTAATGGGAGTTTAATAGAAGATTGGAAGTCCAAAATTTGGTATAAAAATAGTTTATAGAAAAAAAATAAAATAAAAATAGTGTAGAGACGTGACATTGTGATTAGGGCAATCTTAGCTCTCTATTCAGAGTGGATGGTTGGATAAGGGGAAGTATATAAATTTTTTTTGTTGTAGAGGAAGCATAGAAAGCTTGGCCTATATAAATGCCTCCACAAATTTCTTGGTACAGAGGTTGGAGCACCTCCACTAATAAAATGATAAAAATACCATTGTGTGAATTCTAAAGCTTTTTCTGAAAAAAAAAAAAAGAAAAAGAAAAAAAAGAATTGGTGGGTCTCCTTGATCTCAACTTCCAATGGCTAGGTCCGACCCCGGCAATTTCAAGTATAACTCTCAAAAAAAAAAAAATCGAACCAAATTAGAAAATTGAGACCAACAATTTTGAGGTTTAAAGATACAATCGAAGCCTATATTTCATTTTGACTTTGGCAATTCCCAAATCATAGATGCGATTTTCAATCTTTGGTTTTATGAACCCTAAGGCGAATCAAGAGGAAGATCGAAAGAGATATAGTGGCATATAGTCTGATTGAAGATATGATTCTCGATAAAGCGGAGTAATAGGACAAGATTCATACGTAACCCTAAATAGTTAGAATAAAGTTAAAATGATGATAATGATAACGACAATAGTGGGTTTGATTTGTACTTTTCTTTCATTACCCGGGTCGTTAGAGCCAAAATTTCAGTTCGAGAACCGGTCGGGATATTTTGGTCACTTTTGACAGGGATTAGGGGCATATCGGTCATGTTAAACGTTTTAACGTTTTACGGTTGTTTTTTTGTTGCCGCCACGATTTTGTCGGTTTAAGTTAATGGATATTATTATCGTACATCAAAGGTACGAGACGGGACCCACGGATGGGCATATCTTTTGTGGGGCCCACGGTGACGTGGCACGTCACGAAATCTTCATTCCAAGCAACGACCAACATCTACATGAAACAAAGATAAAAAAGGTCATGAAAGGTAAATGACGAAAACAGCCCGGCGATTTCCAGGAAATGACAGTGTCATCCTCAACATACTCAAAAATGCCTTGGACGCCCAAGTAATAAAAGAAAAGGAGGTAGGATCCGATATTTTTGTGAACACCCTTTTTTTTTTTTTGAATATTAAGCTCCCTTTGATTCGTTGATTGATAGGTAATCTTGACGTGCAAACTTACATTAATCTAAATTTAATTGGTGAAATTAATAAAGGAGTAATCGAGATTCGTTTTATTTGGCTATATATATTTTGCTCAAGTGAAGACAAAGTTACCCCTCATTCCAATGAGATTTTTTTTAATGAGATTGAAAAATAGAAAGAAAATATGAAATGGGTTGAGAAATTACGTAGAAGGTCGGTCGCCCTGTGTTTTTTTTTAATTTTATAAATTACTTTTTGGTCCAAAGATGTTATTTTCAGACTATTTTTAATTTTATAAATTTTTTTTTTAGTTTTTTCATTAGTAAGCAACGCTCTAGCGTGAGTAATACCCCATCAGACTGCCTTATTTGTTAGCAAACAAATGAGCTAATGCGGTTTGAAGATTGGAGCCTCATACTTTCCTCAAGAACACTAGGGAAGGTGGTTTGGGAATGGGCAGTTCGGACAGCCTCTAATTGCTTAACAAAGTCAATCTTTTTATTCCAAAGATACCAATTTCGGATTGCTTTGAAGATTGCATTGGACGGCGGTTCGATGATGCTAATATAGGACTGATTGGACACTAGCCCAAATATTAGGGCACAACCCTACTATAAAAAAATTTTTTTTTTTTTTGGAGGGTGAGGTTTGTATAGAGCCGAAGCTCCAAACCATCAAAGTGATGCGCACCTTCAAATAGTATCAAAAAATGTCGTTGAAATTTTTGTGATATCTTTAAAATATATTTTCGTTTTTAATTGTAAAATTTAAATTTTAAAAAATAGTGTAGATCGAGTAAATCTATAAAAACTTGAAAATCTTAAAAATTAACGGTCCAACAAGAATACATTACAAAATGTACTATTTTCAAAACTTAAAATCTATTTTTTTCTCATATCTACAAAGAGATGTTGAATTTGAAAATATTTGAGCATCGAAACCACCTCATCTAATGAAATATATACCAGCTCATCTAATGAAATTTATGAGGTGCGCTCTAATTTGATCCTTTAGAGCCTCGGCTTCGTATAAACTTTTTTCTAATTAGATTGCGGCAAGAGAATACCAAAGGGCAATTTTGAAAAAAAAAAAAAACGTCAGGTTGATGAACGTGTCCTGGGTAATTGAAACTCTTAAGATATGAAATGAGTCAAATCTTGCGTGTCCGTACCTAATTCACTGGTAAAATTCTTCCTAATTAGGGTTTTATCCGAATAGTATTGCGGTGGAAGGATAATCATCTGCAATGCCGAAATTATCTACTTTTTCAGTTTCCCCACCAAAAACTGTTTATACGTGTTATGTAGAGAGAGACGATAAGTAAAATAAAATGGACGTGCGTAATGCGTGGGAGAGAGAGAGAGAAATAAAGAATTGATGAGAGAGAAAATAAGACCATGCTGATGCCTGCATTTGCAGCACCAAACATGCTCAGAAAATATTCCACTGCTCCGCTCTTTATTATTAATATCACGAGAGAGAGAGAGATTCAAAAACAAAGACACGCAGATGAAATGAGCTCGAGTGCAGGGTTCTGGTCGGTACCTCGATGGTCCGAGTTATTATTTGGATTTATTATTATTATCACGAGACCTAGAGAGAGAGAGAGAGAAGGAATCGTGAACGTCAGTATAATGGTAAATGGGCAACACAGAAGAACCATGTTGATGCGGTAAAACCTGTTTTCTCTCTCTACTTTTATTATTATCACGACAAATAAACCTGTACACTGGCCTTCTTCACGCTGTTACATATTGGGCAGGCCTGTAGCCTCGCGTCACACGCGCTGCACACACACAGGTGCCTGCATGGCAGAACCAGCACACTTGCCCCCTCCGCCCCACACCCCCTACACCCTCTCTCTCTCTCCTCCCCTCCCCCCTCCACTCTCTCTCTAACTTTCTCACTCTTACAAGACGACTCTGCGTCTCCAGCGCAAGACCCACTGTCGCCATATCCCTCCTCCTCCGCCTGGGCCAAGACCTGCTCCAAATTGCACCTCAGAGCGTTTGCTGTTGCCTCGTTCGTCTTTGCCAGGTTCTGCCAGATTTGAGTCTCCACGCAGAGGCTCTTCACTCTCGCTTCTAACACCCCATTCAGCTTCCCAATCTTCTCGATCTCTGCTTCCTTCGCTTTCAGCCTCTTCGCCATGTTCTCCTCCACCGCTACGAACAGACGCCTCGCGTGCCGCCGCCTCTTCTCCTCCAGCTCCATTCGCACTTTCTCTGTCTGCAAAATTAGATTGGTCATTTTAGTTTCTAGAGAGAGAGAGAGAACTTTTTTCCTCAAAAGACGAAGGAAATCCGACTCTCTCTCTATATTTTTGAAAGAGGGAGAGGGAGGGAAACGCTTCAGTGATAAAAGGCAAAAGAGATATTTTGTCAAAAAATAGATGGACAAATGGTGGAATTTACTTAATTATAAACCCCCCCCCCCCCCCCTTCTCTACACCGAAAATGCGATAAAAATATTTTGACTTCTTTGAAGTAGGGACAAAAGTGTCATTTCCATAAACAGGGCCCATTCTCGATATTGTTGAGAGAAGCAAGGGCACTTTGGGGGAACACGACAAATTTCGAGGGTGGGCCCTCTGAGTTGCGGGTTCACCATCATTTCCCCAAAAATCGGGCGTGCCTGATACCTCATAAATGACAATAGGCCACCAATATTTTTCCATAAATACCTGAAGTGCCATCACTCACCATTCCCCAAAATGACCATCGTACCCAAAATATCTAAAAATATCCGAATCACCCCCAATTACACTTTCTCAAAAATTCACAAATTCCATTAATGCCCTGACTCACTCTTTCTTTAAATGACCTTGTGTACCCAGAATTATTCGTAAATATCTCAGAAATGCCCCCACACCATCCCAAGAAATTGCCATTGTGCCCAATATTTATCCTAGATATCTGAAATATCCTCACTCACCATTTTATAAAAATGACACACGTAACCTGGATTTTTTTTTTTTTGTACATATCTCAAATACCCTTTGCTCACAAATCCCATCTATTTAATGATGCAAGCAACAAGAACCCAGTGCACCCAGACTGCGTATGACTGACTACTTGTGATATGGAGGTGTGCCCGGCGCACCGGGACTACTTATGATCTGGACGTATGCCCGGCACACCAGGATTGCTTGACGTATGCCAGGCGCACCCGGACCCAGAGCTCATGACCCATATTGAGGACCTGAAATAGTTGCGAAAAGACTATGATGATAATGACTATTTTACCTATCTCTAATTACACTACAATCCAATGAACTATAGGAAAATGCCAAATTCCATTGATCCACCACTTCCATTGAAACAGCCAATCGATAGAGAAAGAGGAAGAATCACATATTTGAGTAATTCTAAAACTGTAGAGAGAGAGAGAGACCACAAACTAACTAATCATCAAGACTCTTTTGTAACTTTTGAAGTTTCAATCATAGGAAAAAAACAAAGGAAAATGTTGAATAATGAATAAAGGTAGGGGGGGGGGGGGGGGGGGGCCAGACATATACCAGGCCAAAAGCAATTAATGGGCCGTTCGGGCATTTCAAGAAAAGAATCGGTTTAAAAAAAACACATTTAAAAATAAATAAATAAATAATGATAAAATTGCTTACATGCAAGGCTATGAAGTGATCGATCTCTTGCTGTTGCTGAACAAGATGGAAAGCAAGTTCTTCGCCGAAAAAAGAAAGGAACCCGGCGGAAAAACCATAGTGGGCCGGAATCACGTGCCTTTCCGGCCACTGTGTGCAACAGGGCTCGCGGCCCCTCTTTCGCGCCCTAGAAAAATTGCCACAGGTTAAGCCACTCTCTGGTTCACTGATCACTGCTCCGTTCATGGCCGGAATCATCTCTATTTCAATGGAAAAGAACTCGAATCAGGCCGGAAAATGATTTGAAATGGAAAGATTTGAGATCGGTTATTATTCTTTCGAAGTTTTAGAGATGGGTTTTTAGCCACTTTAGAGAGGGAGACTTTTTTTTACCTGAATTGTAGTAGGGGAAGAGATTTGCAGCGATGGGGTTGACTTGATAAGCTTCATTTAGAGAGAGGGGGATGCCAAAACCGGGGTTGATATTGTTGTTGTTCTCCATCGAAATCTTCTCTCTAGATATAGAAATGAAAATCCCAACTATCAGAAAAACAAAATATCCATGCTTTTTAGAGAGAGAGAGAGAGAGAGCGCAACGCTGCGAGTTGGCTTTCATGGGTGAAAGAGAAAGCAGCGTGGATTACAGGGGGGAGGAAGAGTTATGAGAGAGAGTGATTCATCATTGAATCAAACTGTTACAGAAGAACAGAAAGAGATAGAAAATGGATTCACATCATATAAAGGAGACGAGAGAGAGAATGAGATGAAGAGAGATGGTGAACCAACTCAGTTAGGAGAGAGAAAGAGAGCCATACTTATTTGCAAGATCTGCCATGAAAGGGTGGTGCGCTTGAACGGCCATTTCTTAGTGTTTTGTCACAGAGGTAGAGCAAGAGAGAGAAAGAGAGAATAAATATGGTGAGAATGAGGAAGAGTTAGAGAGAGAGAGAGAGAGAGGTTTTATCTAGGGTTTGGTAGCCATGGAAAAATTGGGAGATGGGTTGGTTGGCTTCCAAGTTTTTTTTTTTTACATGAAATAATCAGGCAGTTGGTATGAATGAGGAGAAAGAAATACAGAGTTAGAGAGAGAAAGAAGAGAGAGAGTGCAGTGAACCTACACGGTTATAGAGAGAGAGGAAGGGGTCCCCTGTCCTTTTACCCCAAAATTTATGCCACCATACCCCTACAAAATCCGACAATCCCATCTACGTCCCCTTTTAATGGCCACGAGTAAAATTAACCCACCCCTCGGTCAAAAACCGATAGCTTCTAAATTTCGCCGAAATTTGAGGCCACAATTGGGTGGTGAGTCTAACCTCTCCCGAAACCTACTGAAATTTTGTAGAAAATCCCACGAAATCAGACGAAATATGGGGATTACACAAACCGATATCCTTATTGTAGTAACATTCCCAATTAAGCTTAATGGATGAAGATTATGTAATATCTTTGCTCCACTGGCTCCACAATTCGAAGCAATTGACCATTATTACTCTCTCCCTCTCTCTAAAATTCTTACCGACCTAGTATAAGTAAAAAAGAGTAGAGAGAAAGAGACTATAATTTATAGCCACCTAGTAGTATATCTAATGAATCAAGAGAGAGACTATAATTTATATACCTAGATATGTAATGCATTAGAGAGAGAGAGAGTGAAAATTCTACCACATTAAACTACTTAACATTGGGGTGCTTATAATGACTATCCACCTAGTGAGAGAGAGAAGTGGTAGGTGAACTTCTAGATAGGGAAAGAGAAAAATAGAAAAAAATATTGTGTCAATTTTATAGGTATGGTTTGCATAAGGTGTCAACCTAAATAGTTAAGGCGTATCTTTGAATTGTGCCAAAACATGCAGTTCTAGTGCGAAAACTCTTTAAATGATCGAAAAATCTATTTATGCCTCGAATCATAAATTAAAGCTCTAAAAATAGTTCGGATCGATGAAGTGGATGGAAAGTGCCTTGCACTCGATCTTTAAATTGTGCCAAAAGATGTAGTTCTAGTGCGAAAACTCTTTAAATGATCAAAAAATCTATTTTTGCCTCGAATCATAAATTAAAGCTCTAAAAATAGTTCGGATCGGTGAAATGGATGCAAAGTGCCTTGCACTCGATCCAACAACAGGCCTCTACCCTTAATGTAATGAGATATTGATTAAACAATAATACCTCATTATTTGAAAATACATTGTTCCAATGAAATGTTACAAGATGTACTATTTTTAAAGCTTGTAATGAATTTTTCTTTTATATTTATACATCTTGAAGTCAGGATGTTCATTTAAAATCACATTTGGTATATACGTATTTTTTAATACATTTTATTTTTATACTATAAAGTTATACTTTATAGTAACTTTCAGGATGTTCAATTAGAATCACATTTGGTATATACCTATCTTTTAATACACCTTATTTTTTTAGTATAAAGTTATACTTTATATTAACTTTTTTCCAATTTTATTGAAGAAAAAAAATAAGTAAATAAACTGAAGTAGGATTAACAGTTTAAACCCAAGATATTAATATGGAATACGGAGGAAAGGACCTAAAAGGCAATCCCAGTATTCAGAAGGGCTTTTTAGTCAATTAACTCCACCCCACCCCAAATCCGAAACTGACACGAGGTAGAGCGCCGCTTCAAACGCCACGTGTTTGGCCACGTAGCTACTGACTCTTCCTGACACGTTGGCCACGCCGCAGGTGGAACACTTTCCCCACACACGGCCGTTCCGACTCGGATGGGGATGCTTCCAAAACCGAGCCGAATTTCAAAATCAGCATTTTCTCAGAGTGAAGTCGAATGCGGACAAGTGGGGTGACTCGGATTGTGACTCTACAGAGTCGTAATGTATGAATCGGTGTGGCAAGTTTTGAGAATGTGGCTCTGGCTTCTTGACATCCAGCTGGCATTGACACCTGGATTCACACGTGCAGAGTGTCAGGTGGGGCCGTCTCCGTGTCACGGAAGAGGACAGGGACTGCTTGACACGTGTCGTGAGTTGTCACGTATTTTTCATTTTTCACCGCCTCGCTTTCCCTTATTCTGTTTTGTAGCGCACAAGTTCCCCCCCCTCCGCTATTTCTCCTTTGTCTGTCTTCTTTCTCTTGGTTCTTTTTTTTTTTTTTTTTTTTTTGTTTTCCTCTCTCAATCTCTTCACATAATATTTTGGCCTCTCCAATCACTCTCGGAAGATATTACATTTTTTTTAATCTATCTAAGATCATGTCGACTAATAGAATAGTATAAGCTCAACAGTTCAGATTGAATCTGGACCGATTTAACGATTACGTCTGTGTTTTATATTTAAATTTTAATCTTTTTTCTATAAATTTAAATCTTATTAAATTTAGACATCCACTAAAAAAAGTCATTTGTTAATAGCCTCCTTTTCTTCTAACGTCTAAATATAGTAGCACATAGTCTAACTAAAAATATGTTTTTTTTTTTTTGATAATTCAGTGGGGAAGACAAGATCCGACCTTGAATAAAAGAGATGGAAAAACTTGATTCACAGAAACGACCCTAAATAAATTATACTAAAGATAAAAAGATAATGATGATGACGATGATGCTATATTGGCTTACACACTAATAATAGACTAATACACTCCCCAACTTCTCTCTCTATCTCTAAGTTTGAATTGCTTAAAAATAAATGTTGGTTTTGCCAAACATGGTGGCCGGTTGGGTTTACCCACTTCTATTTTTCTTGAAAGCAATAATATTCTTGGATTATTGAGGAATCCGAATGCCAAAAACAAGACTTGGGGCACCGTTCAAAGTCTTGACATTCTCCTATTTGTCTTTTTTATTTCCGCATTAATCTATTTTGGCTTTTCTATTTTTTATTAAAAAAATAGGGGTGGGGCTCAAATGACGAAGGAGCCCTTGACTATTTGTGCTTGGAAGTTAACATAAAGCGACATTTTTGAGGCTATTCTCGTGATTTTAGTGTGGGGGTTTATTTTCTTTGGCTTTTATTAAATTATGTTTTGACCTTAATTGCTTAGGATTTAGGGAATCAAGGCAAGTCGTGCCATGAAAAAGCGAGAAAAAAAAAAAGAAAAAAAGAAAAAAAAGGAAAAAGAAAAGCTTCTTTAAAGAAATAGCATTGAATGGAATTTTGGTTAGACCCACTTGTTTTCGTGATACGTTCCCACTCCTTTGCTTTGGAATGAAGATGAGAGAGAAACAAATGAAAAAGAGAGAGAAACAAGAGAGAAGAAAAGAAAAGAAAAAGTAGTTTGCAATACAGATTCCTTATTTCCACCGCCTATCTTGTTATGTTATTCTTATTGTTACTCCCATCAAACCAACCGCATCCATTTCCCTCCATTTTTTACTTTATATCCACCCCACCCCTCTAGGGCGGCAATGGACCCGACTAGACCTGAGTCCCGATGAGTAGACCCAATCTCTGGCCCAAATATGGGTCTAAATTTTGGATTCGAAAAATCAAATCCAAATCCAAAACCTGGAACCAAAAACTATTCTGATTCAGGTCTCGATCCAGTCGGACCCCACTTGTTACCACCCCTACACCCCTCCATCACTCGAGAAAATCCCTTCCAAGATTCTCTCTCACACACACCCCACACAATATTCTTCCAAGTCCTCTCTTTCCACCATTCTAAAACTCTCTCTCTCTCTCTCAATAATGGAACGCATGGATAAAGCTCTTGAAAAACTGAACATACATGCATGCATGTGCATGAGAAATATCTTCTCAGCAGACATAGATCATGCGCATATCAAGTACACACAAACGTACATATAGTGCTTTTGTAAAGAAGTTCAATGAATTCTTTGGCTTAGACATAAATAAACAATAAAAATTAGAAAGAATATTTTAGCTTTGTTTTCACTTTTCATTTATTTGCCACAAAAGCTGTTGAATTGACGGTTGAGATCCAATTGGGTACAATGATAGAGTTGTGTAATCCGTATGTTGCTGTGTGGATGATATGGGAATCTCATGTGTTCATTGAATCATTTATAAAACTTTTTCTAACTTTTTTTTTTTTCTTTTCCTTTTATTTTCCTTTCTGTTTGGTGGGTGGGGTGGGCAAAATCAAAGGACATTGACTTAAATGTGCTGTTTCACTCTCTATTCTTTTCTCAATTCAAACCTAAAGCTTGTGGTCATGTCTTCTTTTTCCTTTTCCTTTTTTCCATCCCATTTACAAAGAATCATCTCTCTCTCTCCCTCTATCTACTTTTCTTTGTGGCCATGATGGAAACGTCACACCTCTGCTGAGAATATCTCAACCGCCCATCTCGGCTTTATAACACATTGTTGAGATTCAAAGTTTGTTACATTTCAGCACTGGAAAAAGTTAGGTGTGACATGTAAGCATGAGTGCTAATCTCTCTCTCTTTTTGGCTGGTAAAATGGATTCGAACTTTAGACCAAAGTCTTGCTGACTTTATGCTCCAACCACTAAGCCATGAGGCCAACATTGTGGTCTCTTTATCTCTCTCTATATCTCGCTCTACAATGTGGGATTGGATTCCTGACCAGTCTAAGCACCAAGTGTTTGAACCATGCGATGGATGATGCCGAGGTCTGAAATTTTGCACACCAGTCACAGCCAAGTGGGAAAACCAATATTTCAGAAAGCGACGCTCCTCCAGACAAAAGTAATTAAGAAAAAGAATCCAATAAAGGAAGAACCTTTGGATCTTTTCCGAAATTTAGTCTGAGTTTCCATAAATGGCGGATTCAGTCTAATCCATAGATGACATCTTGAGCAGTACAGACCAACACTTGGTCGAATTTTTCCAAAATTAGCTCATTCACAGTAATAAATGGACAAAATCTCATGCAAAATGGACCAAGATTTGGCCTTTAGCACAGGACAAAATTCAGTAGCTTGCGGACAAATTCAGGAAAAAATCTAAGCTGAAAAATGTTAAGGATTTTACATGCATGTGTTAACAGATGGTTGTATTTGTTAACAGATGGTTGCATATGTTATTATTAGATGTTATCGTTTAGTCATTAGTTGAGAGTTCATTGTATGTGGCCAAGTTTTTTATCTTATATTTGTTAGTTGAAATGAGCCAAACCCCAGTCAAATTTTTGTCATCCGCGTGGTCGAAATGCAGGTAGTTATTATAATGGAGTTTGAGACAAAGATAGGTTGCATGAAAGTTTCTTGACGCATATATCGCAGGTTAGCCACATGCCAAAAATGAATGCATGTTACATAAATGGAGGCTAATTTTGTCATGTAAGGGTATCTTGGTCATTCTTGTAATGGATTTCGCCACCTGACCAACTTCAAGGGCATGATAAGGGATATGAACAGCATTTTGGTAATTACAATACAAGGGGCAACTTAGTCATTTTTGTTGTTGCGGCTGAAGTTTCGCCTAACCTCGGTGCAATAAAGTGTCAGTGCCAGTTTCCAGCTGAAATATCACTGCAGTTCGCGCTAACTATAAAAACTAGGACCTGGTTAAGTTTTTGCTCCAAATAGATCAAATGATGGAGAATATCCATTTCAATCCCTAGTAGTCACCTACAAGAGGGGAATAAAGAGGGGAAGGATCAATAAACTAGTTGCAGGAAACAGAAGTAGATAACCTCTTATGTCATTTGGTTGGGAAATCTGCAACATGGTATATACAAACTTTGGATAACCCCTCTCCCCACATTCCACCATGCTGGTATATGAATTTGTACCTTACCATGTTTGATCATTTCATGAAAGAATAGATTGGACGCTATATGTATTGATTGATTGTAGGCCAACAAAGGCATGGATATTTATGGCTTGTTTGATCATCCCATAGCAATTATTTTAGTTCTTCTTTATATGTATTGATCGATTGTAGGCCAACAAAGGAATGGATATTTATGGCTTGACCAAGCTTGAAGGACCAGGACTCGAGAGCATATGTACTCCTCCTGTCTTCAGTTTATGAACCATCAGAGTGACATGCAAACCCTATATGCAAATCAAAGAATACATGAATTTATTTTTCATGTATTCTTGTACAAGAGTGTAATAAAAATGCCAATTACTTAGAGAAACAATGGTAAGAATACATGAATTTATTTTTTCATAATCACTGGAGCAATTATCTCATAATTTCCACTATTGTATTAACTGATCACAAGAGTTCAGCTTTGTTAATCAGTTTCTATCTAACTACTGGTCTACCTTCAGCATATGGTATATACTCTCAAGTCATATTTCTATGGACAGTATCTTTCTCCTCTTTCATAGCTTGTTACAAAAACCTGAGACACTCCTTTTATTTATAATGTAACAACTTAGAGAAGTTCTGCAAAGGAGCAAATCTATCTAGATTTCTTCTATTGGTGAAACTAAGCTCTTCACGCTCTCAGATGAAGAGAGAAATGCCATGTGCCAATCACGCATTGGTCATTTTGTTTTGCCTTGTCCCTAACCTATAAAGCACCGTCCAATTAATTATCCCGTTAAAGAAACCCTAGGTTCGAGAAGCTATGTCACATCCTAGACGCGAAAAGGCCATGTAGGAGAGTAGAAGGTGAAAAAATATTGAAGGAAAATAGAAAGAGCAAACCTTACTAAAGCTTGGATTCTTTAGTTCTTCCTGACAGAGAATAATCAATCTTTTTTTTTTTGAAAGTGGAGAATAATCAATCTTTTACACGAAGTTCGAATTTCTTTTCCTACCAAGAGGGAAACTGCTAATTGGCAGCAAGTCATGGTTTAGATTCATCAATAAGAAAAGGCAAAAAAAAAACACTCATGTAGAACGATACATATCCTGTTGCGTTGCAAAAGGGTTCACTCAGAAATATTGTTGTTGAATGTAGTAAAGACATTCGCCCTTGTAGCTCTTGGAGAAGAAGATAGGTCTCTCTGTAATATTAGGGAGCTGAAAGAAAATGATATCATTAATGATTCCAGCACGGTACAACTTATATATACAATAAAGAAAAAAGAATGACTAAAATACCCTAATGAGGATGGCTAAACCACCAAGACTGCTCAAGAAAAACCTGAATTGTAGGATGGTGAATGAATTGGCAAATAAGTCTACGAACTGGAGTTGTGATGAAATATGAGGCCACATATGAGTACCAGAGTCAAAGTCCCGTCGAACAAAATAACAGCCAAGCTCAATATGCTTAGCATGATCATAATAGACCGGATTGCTGGAATCGAATAACACTTTTTTTGTCACCATATAATAGGGTGGAATAGTGAGATGAACACCCAAAAAAGAAGTTGGTCGGTTGCAAATGGATTTATACTATAAAGCACAAGACCAATGCAACCGTTGACAGATACAAGGCATGATTAGTTGCCAAGGGGTTCACAGACTTATGGAATAGACTCTCGAGAGACATTTGTTACTGTGGCTAAGATGAAATCCATTCATGTCCTTTTGTCTCTAACAGCTAACTTGGAGTCGTTGCACCAATTGGATGTCAAGAATGCATTCCTTCATTGGAAATTATAGAAATTGTGTACAAGAAGAAATGTACATGGCCCTGATTGTACATGTGGATGATATTGTTGTAACGTGTAGTTGTTCTAAGGATATTCAGCCACTCCATGGTTTATTAGCAAGGAAGTTTGAAATTAAAGATCTAGGTCCATTTAAGTATTTTCTTCGGATAGAGGTGGCAATGTCTAAGAGGGAAATCTTTATCACTCGAAGGAAGTACATACTGGACCTTAACGAAACAGGAAAGCTTCGGTCCAGCTAATACTACTTAGTGAAGCTCCCAAAGATATGGATATGTTCAAAGGTTAGTGGAAAAAGTGATAAATTATTTCATGTATATGTCCAAACATTGCATCTGCTATAAGTGTGATTGGTCGGTTCATGCCTGCTCCATAAACTACTTATCTTGAAGCTGCTTACAAAGTTCTTAAATATTTAAAGTCATCACCAGGCAGAGGATTGATGTTTTCCAATCATGGACACTAGTGTGTTATCGCTTATACAAATGCACATTGGGCTGGTTCTAATGTGGACCGAAGATCTACATCAGGCCATTGTCTCTGATTGGGGGTAACCTTGTGACCTCGAAGAGTAAAAAATAGTCAATTGTAGCCCATTCACGTGTAGAAGCAGAGTATCGATCTAGGGCTCATGGTGCACGTGAATTGTTTTTAAAAAAGTTTATTACAAAAAAATCTTATTATAATAGCTTGGTTTTCTTGTGAGGAGGTCAATGTACTTGTATTGTGATAACAAGGTAACCATTAGTGTAGCTCACAATCCGGTCCAGCATGATAGAACCAAGCATATGAAGGTAGGCTGACATTTATTTGAGAAAGAGTTACTACCAAGGAAATTTACCTTCCTTATGTGAACACTGAAGACCAGCCAGCAGACATTCTTACCAAGGCAGTTGGGAAACCTCGACTACAAGTGATCCTACACAAGTTAGGCATGAGGGATATCTATCGGTTTTGTGAATGTTAAAGTCAATACTCTTTTCTATTGCCTTTAAGTCCCTAAGGATTACTGTGTCTTTTCCCTCACGAAAGGATATCATTGTAGGCAAGTCAAAATCAATAATATATATCCTAGGAGGGACATGTGGGTCAATTTTTCAACTCCACGTGACTTCCAGTCCTCTCTTCCTTTTTACCTCCATGTGATTCCCCCTCTCTGAACCTTTCTCTTCCTCACTCTAGATCCTCAACTCCATCTTTGTTGTACATTTTTTTGACTTCACCCCTAATTAGAGGAACAACCTAGACTAGCTTCGAACAATATACAATAAGACGATAACAGACCCATACTCTTAACAATATTAAGGAACGCAAATGTTTTTTGGTTAAGCAAGTAAACCTTGCTAAGAAACCAAGAAATGCAAACTATTGCATAAAGAAGCATAGTAGTCATGGGGGCTCGTATTATGGAAGACCATCAACACATACCACATTGGAGCCTAGAGTGTTGGATAATGTAGAACATTATTCCAAAAGGCGGACCGCCTAGCGCCTAGGCGATATAGGAGGCCTAGGCTAGGCAGTAAACATAGGTGCCCTGCCCTTGGGCGCCTAGGGCTTGCGCCCCGCCCAGGAAAATGGTGAGATTCAGGTTCATTTCAAACATAAACCCCATTAGAACCCATTTTAGAGAGATAGAAACCTACAAAAAACTAGATTTTTGTGATTCCATAGGACCGAAGGGTTTTTAAAGTTACGAGAAATCGATCTAAACATCACCTATTGAGATTTGATTTAGTTTAGGAGATTTTATAGGTCTAGTAGAGGGTTTTTTTAGAAGATTTTAAGATTAGAAAGCATCTCAAAGGTGAAAGTTTGGAGATCGAGCAATCAAAGTTAAGTGAATTTTTTTTTTATTTTTTTTATTTTTTATTACTTGTTATTTTGAGATATGTTTTTCGGGAAGTGGTGATCCTGATTGGAAATATGGCTATAACCCGAATCCTTTGAGAAAAAATTGCATAAGATGCAATTATTGTTAAAGAATACAAATGGGGGCATAAACCAGTTTAAGAAATATCTTATCTTGCCGGTATCAAGGGGATGTTGCTTCATGTAAAAAAGTTCCTGATGCTATTAAAGAGGAGATAAAAAATTATATGATGAATCACTGTCTTGCTAAGTTGCTATCTTGGATTATATTTTTCTATTTTTAGCATTCACTATGTGTATGGACTATGGAGTGCATCGAGTTTGGATTATGGTATGGACTATGGATATGGTCTAATACACTAATCCCTAATAGTTTGAAGTTTAAACTTCAAAGTTTGATTTTTGAATTTGAAACTCATGGAATTATGGACTAAAATATGTCTCAATACATATTTTTTAAAATTTTTTACACAAAATTTGACCTTAAAACAACTTTTTATTCTACTGGGCCACCCAGGTTCCGGGCGCTCACCTAGGGGCTGGGCGGCCTAGACCCCAATCACCTACATGCCGCCCAACGTTTTTTGGAACACTGATGTAGAGTGTCCACTACTGCAAATGAGAGATGTCCCTGCTCAACCTAGATGTTAAAAATGCTTTCCCAAACAGCTCCACTTGGTTTTCCAATACAGAGGGAGGCATAAAGTACACAAGAAAATAAGAAAGAGCAGCCTTTTTTATACCATATTGAGAGAGCAGCCTTATTTAAGTTATTTATTATTCCTGTTTACATTATATGTCTCATCCAAGTGACAAAATTACTATCACTGCATAAATTGTGTTACTATATGATGAGCACTCCAGCAACTAGAGAATGATTGCTAATTAATAGCCTATTCTTGAGATAACACTTTTGCCACTAACCTCTCTTTATATTTGTCAACTATACGATTAATCTTAAATTTGATTTTCTATATACACCTGCAACCAACATTCTTCAGGGCAATGGAATGAAATCTCATATATGGACTTATCGAGAGCATCGAGTTCCTGTCCACTTGCCTGCTGTCAAAAATGCTAAGAAGTCCCCCTCAAGTAAGATTTAGTTCTAGTTATGATACGAACCTGAGGTAAAGATGAATTAACATTGACATGACAAGGAATAAGCCAATACAAGACTCAAAAAAAGTATCCAATGAGCTCAAACTTTTTTGATTCTAGTCAGATCAGTGTGGGAAAAATTAAACCTAAATGGTTAACAGGAAATGAAGCCAGAAGCAGTTCAACCGGCCTAACTGGTCATGTCCCGGGCGGTCAAAAAAGTGTAAAAAAATAACAAAATACAAAAAAATAAATAAAATATGAAAAGTACATTAAAACATGATTAAACAAAGCACATCCAAATGAAGTTGAAATCAATGAAAAAAATGGATTTAAAAAAAACGATTTGTGCCAAAATGTATTTTTGAAATTTTCCAAAAAAGATGGGAAAAATGAAAAGATATGTATTAATGGCCAAAACAATTTCCAATCTTAGCTAAACTTATGAAAAACATTTAAAAATGCATTACAAACAAAATATCTTATTTTTTGGGAGTTTATATAAATTTTTTTGAATGTTTTTTTAAATACCCGGCCGTTCACCAAAACCAACCGAAACCGGAATCGGCTAGTGGCCAATTCCGATCTAACCGGGCGAATAGAATTTGAACCGTCCGATTTTTCTACATTGAGTCAGATAGATCAAAATGCTTTGTGGCATTTGGCTTTCTCCTGATAAATGTCTAGAACATTAGGAAAGGAGAGGGAGCAACCACTTAATCATTGCACCTTTCAAAGAGTTGTTCATTATTTGATACTCCTGATTTATTTACTTGATAAGATGGTTGACTTCGCAATTCAAAGCACAAATCCGTTGCTTTGCTTAAAAGAACACAAGATATAATCTTATGTTTAACATCAATGCATGTCGTGAAGCTTTGAAGTATTGGATATATACTTGAGCCCGGTATGCACGGAGGTATAAAACTGCATAATACATCACTTTTTATTATGACAAGCATCAAGAAATGTTTACCAAAACTAACAATGGCGTTTTTTTTTTGTTTTTTACTTCATAGATTCTGATTTGGCTTGAATATCAACAGTGCAGACAGAAGCGTAAACTAGTTAGCACAAAAATCAGAAGTATAATATTATATAATATTATATTATATTATAGTAATATTATATATTATGTTATATTATATTATACATATATTATCTAATGTTATATAATATAGCATAATATATATTAATAATAATAAGTATATTATATTACATAATATTATATCGTATTATATAATATTATATATAATGTACAATAGAAATTACATAAGAATGTATTATACATTATAGATAATATTATATTATACTATATTATATTATATGTTCATATTTATTTTATTAATGTAATTTCTATTATAAAAGATATATTTATAATAATATTGTGTATTATATTATATAATATAATATATATTATATTATATTAAGTATATATAATATTATTAATATATTATGGAAGCAACTACGCAATACCTATGGCGAAAATGAACAGTATTTTTGCCCATAGGCTCGGCGCCATCCGATTTTTTCGAACGGCCTGGATTAAAAGACCGCAACAGACATAGTAGGTCCGTTGCAGTATTTTTTCATGCCAAAAACACGGGCAACCGCCATGGCTCCCGTAGATCTGTGGCGGTTTTTAAGAAAAAACCACTACGGACATAGCATGTCTGTAGCGGGGAGAAACACTATTCAATTTCGCCTATAAGAGTTTTTAAGAGTTTTCCATATATTATACTATTGGTTAACGGACTAGTTACCAAGTTTGTGTAACTAGACAATCAAAATGAATCAATATACTCATTTAATATTGCATACTGCATATGTTTTGTTTTCTCTTCAGCAACAATTAACGACAAACTCATAATAAACCTTGGACAAGACCTTATAATCATCGTGAGAATTAAGTACACACGCATCACAGTATTTCTTTGCTACACAAAGTACACTGCTTGTAGTCATTTCATTCAAAATGGAAATAAGGGGATGCGGTGGCTTGGCTATTAAAAATAAATGTGATTAATCTCAAAGCACCAACCAGAGAATGTGAAAAAAAAAAGGACTTACTTAATGAAAAGGAATAGCATAGATACATGGATAGAACTGCACGATTCACATATTAAACATCACACAAGTACGATTTCGATGTGATACTGAGTTAGAGAGCACCATCAAAATGGAAGCTACTGGAATTGATTATTTACAAGGCGGAAGTGAGAAGCATTCACCGAGTCAAATCTCAGATCTCTACAACTGGAGGTTCCTCTAAAATAACCAATGCTTCTTTTTGGGGACTCGACTTGGAACCTCTGCACGATAGAACATGGACATCATATACTATTCTGGCAAATTCCATTGAGCTAATACATTTAAATAAGATGAACCAGTTACCTCCAGTTCCATATAAGGAGTTGTAATGTACTTCACACCAAAAACTCAGCCAAAGTTCTGAAGCAAACACCAAAAAACAAAAAAAGGAATAAGCAGAAGTCCATTAATAATACAGATAAACATATAGAGAAGTCCAAATGTTGAGGCTTAAGTAATACATCATTCAAACAGAAACCTTACCATCATTCAACCACAAAACAGATGAAATGGAGGGCTACCATCTTATCACACACGATGATACTGATCATGCTACTAAAACAAGTACAATAATGATAAGGATTTAAGTAATACCTAGATGGGATATCACTCTCTTTTTATTATACATATAACTTTTTGAATTAAATATAAGAGATAAAGGGATATACAGAATGTGATTGTTTGTCAGCATACAAAATGTGTCATGTACAGGTGGTTTGTACAAAATTGAAGCAAAAATGTGACCAGAATCCTCCTTAGGCTTGGCACCTTAGAGTCTTTAACAAGGGCATAAGCAGCTATAGTTGCCTCTCTCCATATGTCTCCAAAACTTAGATAAAGGTAGCTTCTAGTCTCCAAGGGCAGGGGACAAATTGTTTTGCCAATTTATCACATTCATAAAAGTCCCTTTCGACAAACAAAGAGGATCACTTTTGAGGCCATCCAGCAGGGCCTGGGCTTCAGTACAGGTGGAGTTGGCTAAGTCAATAGGTCGTAAGTATGATAGCATAGTTCTGATGGAGCACTTTCTGAAGATGCCTTCCAACCCGGCTGACCCAGGGTTTCCAAGACAGCAACAATAGAAGTTGAGTTCATTCACACAAGGAGCAGGAGGGAACCAATGGGTAGATGATGTAGGCAAGTGTTGAGCATTATGCTTTCTACAGAACATAACTTTTCATTCGTGACTCAGAATAGCTATTAGTGGTACAAGTTGGAAGCTTATTTAGAGTTCTACAACATCTAAACTAGTTCCACTAGTTTTGCTTACTGATTTTGTTAAAAAAGGCCTCTAGAGGCCTGAAAATGGCATCCAAAGGTTATGCCGCAAATTTGGAGATATTTTCATCATTCGCACCTAGGATTGAATTGTCTTTTCCTATATTCTTTCTTTTTATTCATGGTTCTGATCTAAAGTTTGTACTGGATGGTCTAAAATACGATTAGGTTAGGGTTTCGTTTATAAATAGAAATGTAAGGATGAAGTCAGTTTGGAGTCCTATGCTTTGTATTTCCTTATTTTCACCAGAAGGAGCAATTGGAGCTCCGCTTGTGAGTTCCCACCTATTTCAATTGATCCATTAATGTTGTGTTTGTTTATCTTTCAATTTGTTCCATTTACATCATCAAGTATTAGAGTAGGTGACCGCCCGAAGCGCTGTAGATGATGGCTGCTAGAGGAGGCCAAGGAGGCCGCAGCCATGGTGGTAGTTTCATACCTATGCAAGAGGACATCAATGAAATTGATGAGATGATTCAAGGAACTAACGTGCAAGGTGTGCCAAATTCATTATGATCAGGACTTGAGTTTTCATGAAAGCGATAGGTCTAACCCGCAAAGGAAAACCCTTGCCACAATCAGGGATAGAATGAAGCTCCACTTCATTACCAGGGGAGGAATCTTGATATCCTTGTGGACACCCTATGCTGGCTAAGGAAGTTACCACACACTCACAACCCCAAAACCATAGAGTCTAGTCCTAGAGCATTCCTAGACCTACACCAGACGCAAAACCTAGCTTTTTGCACCAACTTGACACCTAGAAACCTGAAACAAACACCTTAGAGTCCCAACACCATAGGCCCCTCAAACCATTAAAAATCCGTGGCCAACCTATCACCAGCTCATCACTATAGAGAATGGGAAAGTATAATTGTGAATGTATAGAAGCCAATTCTCTTACGCTTGTAGTACAACTATGTCAAAACTCAAGACAATACAGCTTCAATTTTACATAATATATTTGAAATTCATCTTACAAAATGAAATTACCGCAAGGTCACTGAGATTAGAGTGAACGTATAACTTCAAAATACACTTAAAAACAGAGGATACAACTCAACTAGGGTCCCTTGTCCATTAACAAAACAACATACTTAAGGAGATCATCAAACTACAAATGTAGGAGGTGCTATAGAAAATTCTGCACCACTCAAAATTACAATGCAAAACTATACATCAATAAACTCCATAAAACTCAACATGACAAGATCTCCAACATAACAACACACATGCTCAAGTGCATAATGCATCATGACCATGGGAAGCCGATTAGAGCTCTTGGGTGCCGGGATTACGGCCTTGGGTCTTAGCTATGTGTAATTGGATAAAATGTGATGACATAGCTCAAAATCCGGCCAAATTCATCATCTCAAGAGTGGGAGGCCAAGCATCTACTGATATGAACTTATAACATTGAAATCTTTCTCAACAGTTTTCACTCTTTTCAAAAGGTCTGTAAGATTCCACCCAAGAGAGGGATTGAGAGTAAAGTTTTGGTTAGATTTGTGGTTAGGACCTTCCCCCCTGCATGAGGAGTTCCCTACACTCTACTCACTAGCACGAAACAAAGAATCTTCAATAGCAGAGGAGATGACGACGATTGGTGGGCGTAGAGTTTGGAACCCCTCTTTCCGAAGGAATCTAACCGAAGAGGAAACCAGCCACTTCCAGGTTCTCTCATCAACCCTACACTCTATCTTTATCCTACCTTAAGGTAACAATGATATTGTTTGGACCCTAGCCTCATCAGGGAACTTCTCGGTTGCCTCTTTCTATAAAAGCTTAACCCTGTCACCTACCCTCTCGGGATCTAACAACTTGGCACAGTTTAGACTTTGGGCCACCATTGCTCCACCTAAAGTCCAGACCTTTAATTGGCTAGCCTTCTCCCACAAAGCCCTCACAGTGGAACACCTACAAAAGAGAGGGATCCCCATCCCTAATAGGTGTGCTTTGTGTGAATGTGAGGAGGAATCAAATCTCCACCTTTTTATCCTTTGTCATTTCTCCTACGACCTCTGGGGGTGAATACTGCAACTGTTCGGTATCAAGTGGGTCACTCCCCCTTCGGTCAAGGCTTTGATTTCTTATGATCTTGATTCTTGCTGGCCTAAGGCCGGAAGAATCTTGTGGAAGGAATCCGTAGCTGCAACCATCTGGACAGTTTGGCTGGAAAGAAATTCAAGAATCTTTCTAGGCTCTAAACTCCAAACTCCAGCTCTCTTTCACAAGGCAGTATCTCTGGTCACCTTTTGGGCCTCAAACCACAAGGTCTTTTCGAGTATTCCAGGGAGTTTCTTCCTTAGCCAATGGCACAACGTCCTCCTCCATCAAACGCACATGGTCACAAGGCCAAATATCTGGCAACCACCTCCAGAGGGTATAATCAAGTTAAATTTTGATGGGTGCTCCCTAGGTAATTAGGGTCCAGCTGGGGTAGGGGGGGTCTTTAGAGATCATGAAGGCAATATTCTCTTTACTCTTTCAGAGTACCTTGACTTTAAGGACTCCCATCAAGCAGAAGCCTTGGCCCTCTTATTTTCCTTGAAAAACTACAATCAATCTTGGAGCTCGTACCTCATAGTGGAAGGTGACTCACAAAATGTTATCTCCTGGGCAAGTCGAACAAGCTCTCCTCCATGGCTTCTAACTCCGATTTTTTGATGAAATTCACCACACTTGCAGGGCTATGGACGTCGCTTGGAAACATATCTGGAGGGCGTCCAACGACTTCGCAGATCGCTTGGCGAAAGAGGGAGCTAGAAGTCAAAGTCAAGAAGTTCAAGCTGGATCCACCTCCTTTTTTGCGCAGGACCAGTGACACGCATCTTAAACCTTTCTGTTCATAGGCTTTTTCTTCAGTTGTATTTTTTGAAAGCTCAATGTAATAGGGCGACATCTATAAGCCCCCTCTTTTGTACATGATAAGACTAAAATATTTTTTGCCGAGTCCCCATGTGTGGGTGACTTCGGATCACCATAGCCTTGTAATATTACCTCATTTATACAAATTAACTTTCTCTCAAAAAAAAACATGGAAGGATTTGCAAATATCAAGTGATCTAAGCAAGTGGAAATTGTGGAAGAAATCAAGGCTCTTAAAACACAAAACTAGTTCAATTGAGTTCACAAATCGAGCCACATAATTTTGGCACAAGCTCCTCTTATTAAAACAATTTGAGGCATCAAAATGATGATTTAATTGACTGATTTAGTGAAGAAAATCTCACAAAAAATCAGTCACAAATGCTCAAAAAAACATAGGGAAAAACTCATAGAAACTAGATCAATTTATGCATGGATGATTCCTTCAACTATATGGATCAAGAGAGATCAAGGTAGATTCAAGAGATCAATGATCTAACATCAAAAAGATGAAGATAGCTTGCTGTAATTGAGAATTTACAGCAAGAGGAACAAACTAGAATCAAAGAAAATGGACGACATCTTACACAATTGACAAAGGCCTTAAGACTAGATCATCCATAACTTGAATTTGAGCTTTGGATCACCATTAATGAAGTCATGAAAAAACTTCAATGAAGCTTTCTCTCACATAACCTTGAAAGCAATTTTTTCAAAGGAGAGGAGGGAAGAGAAGGCCCTTGCGCATGCCACTTTAAGATGGATGTGTGAGAGAGAGAGAAAGTGGTGTGCCACTTAGAGAGAGAGATTGTCAACTCATATGAAGAATGAAGGCTCAAGGGGGTACAAGGGGGTATTTATAGGCTTCTAACCCTTAAGTGCATAGATGCTCCTAGATCGATGAATCTTGGCCATCCATGCGTCATCCAATGGCTAAAAAGAGAGGTTTGATCCTAGCCCACCATCCACCATCATGCCATCAAGATGTGTGGTATGGATTTAAACACATTTATCCTTCTTCAAATTCACGCAAATTTTCCTTGTTATTAAAATACCCATGCTCTTTATGTTTAATAATACCAAAAACCAAGTTGGAAGGCATACTCCTATGATCATTTCACAAAATTCCAGCAAAAAGCAAATCTCAGAAGTTTCCTCCATTTTATCGGAGCATGTGGGGCTCTAATGAAATCATGTCACATAAGTTATGTAGTTAATTGTACATTTACCATATACCCTTAGGGCTAAGCCTGTAATTACAAACCCTATGCCCCTTCTAGAAGCCTCCACACATGTACAAACCCCTTGATTTTTGCATTAAACATGTGCTAAAAAAACAATTTCCTAAAATCACAATATTTCATAAAATACAAAAATACAATACCCGTCACTTAATACAACAATATGCATAAGGACATGGGGTCCCGAAGGGGGTTGACGTCACCCCACGTCATCCTCCCCAAGGGAGTTGTAATTGCTTCTGGTTCTGAGACTAAGAAGCCTCGGGTTAGAGGCCCTATGGATAGTTTTTTGCCCCAGCCTAACCCTGAGGTTGCAGGAGAGAAAACAAAGAAGCAAACCACTATTGAAAATACAATGAAGAAAGAAGAGAGAGATAGAGTTGCTTTTTTTATTGCTAAATGGTTTTATGAGGCGAACATTCCTTTCAATACCGCTTGCCTAAGCAACTTCTATGCCTTGGTAGAAACAATTGGCTAATTTGGGCCTGGGATGAAACCCCCAACCCCATATGAGCTTTAAGAGCCTCTTTTGAAAAAAGCGGTGAGTGTCACGAAGGATGCTGTAGAAGTTAAGAAGGATATAGAGTTTCTCTTATAACTGATGCTTGGAGTGATAGGAAGAGAAAAAGTCAGATGAATTTGCTTGTGAATTGTCCTTTAGGGACTGGTTTTTTGAGGTCTATTGATGCATCTGATTATACAAGTGATGCTCATTACATATTCCATGTTATAGAGAAGGGAATCAAGGAGGTTGGGGAGCATCACGTTGTACAGGTTGTCATAGACAATGTTGCTCCTAATGTTGTTGTTGCAGCTAATTTGTTGCGCATAGCTTATCCTAGAATCTTTTGGACACCATGTGCAGCACATTGTATAGACCTCATGCTTGAGGCACTTAGCGGTTTAACCGAAATATCAAGTGCAGTGAAGAAGGCAAAATCAGTCACAAATTTCATTTATAGCCACCATCTCACCATCAGCATGATGCGTAGATTTACAAAGAAGAAAGAGATTGTGAGGCCTGGGGTCACGAGATTTGTGACCCGGTACTATACCTAGATAGCATACATTCGAGGGGAGTGCAGTTGATGCAGATGTTTACCTCGGATAACTGGAGAGCATGCAAGTGGTCCAAGGATCAGGTTGGAAAAAAGGGGAAAGATATTATCCTTTCTAAGGCTTTTTGGCAAGGGGTGAGGGGCGCTCTTGAGGTATTTTTTCCTCTTGTCAAAGTCCTTCGCATGGTTGATAGTGACAAGGCTTCTATGGGCTACATATATGAGGCTATGGAGAAATGTAAAAGAGAGATAGCCCAAAATATTGATGATGATGAGAACTCTTACAAGCCTGTTTCAAAGATTATTGATGAGAAGTGGGATAGGCAACTACATCGGCCATTGGATGCAGCGGGTTATTATTTGAACCCAGCTTTTTTTTATGTTGACAAGGATATACACACAAATAACTAGATTTAATAACTGTGTAAATGTGCTAGTCCCTAATCCTGATATCCAGGATATTATATGTGCTGATGAGCTGATAAATTACAAGTGCTCACTAAAGTCTTTTGGGAGTCCAATGGCGATGAGACAAAGGACCAAAATTGATCCAGGTAGTAATAATATTTTTAAGTTCATCAAATTCAAGTAATCAAGTTTCACTTTTATAATTCTATTATTTATTTATGATTTTATTCTATATCTTTGCAGCCAATTGGTGGAGCCAATCTCCTAATTTACTAAAGTTGGCCATTCGGATCTTAAACCTAACCACTTCCTCGTCCGGTTGTGAGAGCAATTGGAGTTACTTTTGAAGGGGTAAGGGTAATTTGTATAATTGTATTAGTAATACATGAACCATAGATTTTAATTATTTAATATTAGTTTCATTTGATTTTGTTAGATTCATACAAAGAAAATGACCATGCTTGAATCAATGAGGCTTAATGATCTAGTTTATATCAAGTACAATTGATTCTTGATGGACAGGTTTGCTAAGAGAGATAAGAGAGACCCCTTCCGATAAAAAATATGGACAATGCTATGGAGTGGTTATTTGATGATGCGGTCGAGGGGTATGAAGGATTGACATGGGACATGGTCATGGATGCTTCAAGGACATCAGCCGATCCTCCTAGGGCCACTAGATCTTCTGCACAGAGTATGAGGGTAGAGGCAGAGGACGAAGAAGAGGCAGATTCAAAAGAGACGGAGGAGGACGACCAATATGTCGAGGAGGGTGACGACTCCGATGCATATGATGCAAATGCAGTTGACCCTACTTTTTTTGATGATGAATGATGAATAATGATTAAACTTTGAACATTGATTGAAGATTCTTTTGAGTCTTCAAGTATTACTTTCATTTTTGTTTTCTTCCTCTTAGTTGTGTATTGTGGACAGTAGATTTGTAGTTCCACTGGTTTGGTATTTAGTAATTGGTAGCTTTGGTTTGGTAATTTGGTTGGTAAATTTTAAGTTTTAATTGGATATGGACCGGCTTATGGTTATGCTTATAGAGTATGTGCTGATGTGTAGTATACTTTTGAATTATGATGTGTCCTATATACCTAATGCTTATATTTTATCTCGTAGGGGATAATATCTGGGAGTTTTGTTTTCCACTACTCAATTGCAATGTAAACCACCCTCTGTATCTTTTATATATATTTTTAATGAAAATTGCTTACTTCTAATAATAATAATAATAATAAAATGTTTATTTTTATTCAACTGAGCAGCCCAGGTTCTGGGTGCCAGCCTAGGCGTTGGGCGGCCTGGACCCCCTAGGCCGCCTAGGACTCGCCTAACGCTTTTTTAACACTGTCCTCCACATGGGGTGACGTGGGACCCCTAGGCCACCACATGGACACCCATCGGCCATTTGGATATCCCGTGTGGGTCATGGGGAATTGTCCTTAATTGCTATTTCTTGCAAGCAATTTCGAAAAAAGCATTTTCTTGTTTAGAAAAATCCAGAAAAAATCCCAAAAATCCACAAAAATCATTTTAATGATTTTCCATCAAAAAATGTTACTCTAATAATGTTTAAAAAACAATTACAAGGGAAATTAGGATCCTTGGATTTGAATTACAGAATGGAACACTCCACTTAGCTAGACCCAAAATCCAAAGCCACCACCTCGGTATGACTCAACAGACTCATGACCCACAGAGTATAATCACGATCTTAACCTATCAAAGTTAAACCAATGAGTAACCATGAATCCTCAAGTATAAGTGGATTTCAGGTACACCTCCTATATGACAATGCACACACAAGGTACGGGGTTCCTTTGTGTGTGGGGGTTCCTCTCTAGGTACATGTGCATACCTCTTGCCATTAGATCCCTGGAAAAGCAGCTTCTCATGCATTGCGACAGTACAAGCAAATGCTACGAGAAAATATTCTAAGAGTTAGCGATTTAGGCCAATGCCCTGTACAAGCCCTAGCCTTCAAGTACAAGGCTATCTCATCATCGAACTCATATCACATAATCATATAAACATATAAATCGTATCGCCTTGGCCCATCACTCAGTCATGAGGCACAAACATAATAACTGACCCTGATTAAGAGGTAACCCTCAATCCTCTCAGTAACTCCCAAGCATATAAATCCTCCTCATGACTAACTCGGGGTTCTATGACTCTTGGTCCTAATGCACCAAGATCCTAGTCATGTAGCTCTTTTACTCCAACTGAAGTTAAGAGCAATCAAAATGTTGGAATTTAAAGCCTTGAAAGGACATAATTCCAACAATAATGCCAATGGAATATAGTTTTCCATAGCACATTGGGGTCACCACAATCCAATCGAATGAAGGAGGCTGATGGAGAGTGGGACCCACCATTTGGGTCATGTCTTGTTCTAGTGAGCCTCACCTAAAAGCCATCACCATCAGTCATTCGATTGGACAATGATGACCCCAATGAACTGTTGATTTCCACAGTTCATTAGACTATAGTGTATGTACCCTGTGACCTATTAAAGAGAACTTTCCTCCTCCTTATTGGCAAAGATCAGAAAAAAAAAAAAAGAGTAATATGCAATGCCCAAGTTTAACAGCTATAATCCCCATGCAATTGAAGAACGTCAAATTGTCAATAACAAATAAAATTACCTTTGGAAGGATCTTGGTCCTTTGGCATAATTTCGATGAAGCAAGAATCCCTAAAAGATGTGAGCAGACAAATTTTGGCTCCAAACTGTTCACGATTATACCTCAAGGAGTTAAAAAAATTTCTTAATTTTAATTCACAGCAGACAGCAGAAATTACCCACATAAATAACTGATAAGAGATTAAGCAGCTGAAATAGAAATGGATACAATCGAAAAATCAATTTTTTTACATGTATACTATAATCCAGTGGACTATGACAAACCAACATCCAGTGGAACCCAGTGGAACAGGACATGACCCAAAATGGCAGGTCCCATTCTTCCCCCTTCACCATCCATCATGGCCTTGGCCATTGTTACCGTGCACTATGGTTTTCCATACTCATTGGATTAAAAAGATATCCTTTCCCTAAAATAATTTCTTCTCTCCAAGAATATCATGCGGCAGTTGCCATTCTGAAACCAAAAGTTACCCGGTCAGCAGCTGCCTGCAGAGTAACATGATCTCCCCACTCCCCTGATCTGAAAACGAAAAGAAAAAAATGAAATAAAAAATAGTGTCAATACTAAAAAATTCATGGCATGAGTATTTATGAAGACAAACACGAAATATTCTGTCCACCTATTGCAGAGAGTCTCATGCTACACAGACATGCACACGCATCTCACCTTTTCATTTTCTTTAGGTAACTTTTGTACTTCATCGGAACATAACCTTCATAATATTTCTGGAAACGTTTGAGCTGAAGCAGAAATAGCACAAGATACAATTATCCAAACCTTTTCAATTTAAAGAAACTCCAAGTACATATACATCCTCATTAGTACCAGAATGAGAAAACAGCTCATTTTATTAGGTTACAACTGGAAAAATACTAAGTTATCATGATAATATGTGAAAAGCGCACGAAGACATATCAGACTTAACCAGTTTAGTGTGCTCCTGAGAAAATACATTGGTTTCACATTGAAGAGTATTGGAGCAGAACTTTGATTTATTGCAAAGAATATACAAAATGTTAACAAGAAAGGACAAGATGACCTACAAGGATGTGAAGGTAGAAATAGTACATATAAGGATCCAAGCAAATGTCGCAGATATCTCTGTTTTGTTTCTACTAAAAATAACAATCAAATGTTTGATGAACCTAATCTCAAATATTTTGTTGGGACCAATGTTCCAAAAATCGGATCGGCAAGGTGATTTCTGGAAATCCAGTCTGACCCGCAAACCAGTAAGGTAATGGGCTGATTCTTCTGTGAGAGGATCGGTCCCAGAATATTAATTAATAAATTTAATTTTTAAAAAAACTGAAAAAATAATAAAAACATACAATGGGTGGGTACCTGGCGATCCGGATCGCCTGGTTCCCTGACAGGCTTGCACGGTTCTCTAATGGAACTAGGTGGGTCTATTGGAATGGACTGATTTGCAGTTCTGACCAGGATTCCCCATAGATTCCTGGTCCGGATCAGTGATTCCCATCTAACCAGCGAATTTTGAAACACTAGTCTAGACCATAAAAAAATTCAAACAATTTATTTGGCAAAGCCTTACCTACTAATTAAACTACTAAAATGTCAAAATAACCCCAGTAATCCATTGAGAGGGAGTAATATACTTTACGAGTCATGGCAGATATATAGAACAGATAAACTCCTAGAGACCAATCAATATCATCTATCAATAATCTGATCATAGCAAGCATTGAAACAGAGAAAAGACCAAGAATCACCAAGGAGTGCCACTTTGCATCCATTTAATTGCTCAATCAGAACTTTTACGTTAAACAAAAAAGATTCAAAAGTAAATAGCAATTCACCTACAGCCCCTTGAGAATATTCATACAAAGGAGCAATTGAGAAATGGTATTGCAACAGGAATTGCTTCCAAAGGAATTTAAAGACCATGTAAAGAACATGCACATTCTTCTTTCACATTATGTACTCATGAAAAGGCTTTCAGCATAATTACCAATGAATTTGTTACCATGTGTTATGTTCATGTTCTAGTACGACCAGTTTCAACCTATATATAGGGCGTTGCTTGACATAATAACAAAAAATGAAGCAGTAAAATACCTATATGGGTGAAATGAAGTTATGTGTAATATCTCAGATTTCCTCACGAAATCAAAGAGATAATGCAAGCATCCAAATATCACCAAACAATGCATAAGGGCCAGCACATATAAGGTGGCCTTGTTGGCACCTTTAATGTGCATTCAAACAGATCATTATTCTTGCCTCGCAAGTGCATGCCTTTTTGATGCAAATAAAAAATCAGTTTTTATTTTATTTTTTATATTTTAAAAAAACAGTTATTTGAGATTTTAATTTTCTTTAGGGTTATTTGTGTCTTCTTTAGTTATAGAGATTTAAAGAGTAGAATAATAAATTCTCTATGGGAGTTGGTTAGGATAGATTTTTATAAGGATATGATTTCTATTTTTAGGGGGGTTGAGGTTGTTATCTCTTAATGGATTGATAAGCATATCAAAGGAAAAAAAAAAAGAGATAAGAGAGAGCTAGAAAAGATATCAAACTTTCTATTTACAAGATATGAAGTTAGAGAGAGATAAGAGCGGGTTGAAAAAGTGGTATGTGGAGAGAAGAGAGAGAGAGAGAGAGAGAGAGAGAGAGAGAGAAAGTTATTTTTGTTTGTGGGTTTTATATATTTATTTATTTATTCAACTAAGTGTATTTAAAGGGAAGATGTCCCTTCTTTGTAATAGAGAGATTACTTGTGATTGAGTAAAGAGTTTGATACAATCTCTCAAAATCTTTTTTATTTATTTTTATTTTCCTGTTACTACTTTTACCTGCATCAGTTGGTATCAAAGCCTTGAGATCCGTACTGATCACAAATAACTGATGATCCAGTTACAGAGCGTATAAATCAAATATTTGAGCAATTGGATTAAAAATTTGACAGACTCGAAGAAGACCTAGTAGAACGTATTAGCAAAGTAATAGAACAAGGTCTACGAGATCTATTTAGTAGATTGGAGCAAGAAGAAGAAGAATATGAAGAGGTAGATCTCAACGCAAAAGACGATGTTGATAGCCCAAACGTGCAAGAAATTTCAAAAATCAATTGTGAAGAAAAAAATACGTGTCGCAGCTTATGAAATACCACCGTGTGAGCCTGAAGGAGATATCGAGATTCTGTTTGGTATTCCAGAGCTCAGTGTCTCAAACTTCCACTATAAATCGCGTTGGATCAATTGTTTATTTGAAGAAGAAAAGTACCTAAAAGAATGTGGGGACTGCATCACCAACTTTTAAGAAGGACTCTAAAAGATTTGAGTTCTATAAGCTCAAGGTCGAACTTCTCCCAACCTGGGGAGAATAATGTAAATAAAAAACGGGGTTTTAAAATTTTTTAATTTATATTTTTAAAATTTTAGAAAAAGTGTTATTTGAGATTTTAGTTATCTTTCAGGGTTTATTTTTGTCTTCTTTAGTTGTAGAGAATTAAAGGGTAGAATAGTAAATTCTCTATACGAGTTGGTAAGGATAGCTTTTAATGAGGATACAGTTTTTATTTTTATGGACGTTGGGGTTGTTATCTCTTAATGGGTTGATAAGCATATCAAAGGGAAAGAAAAAAGAAAGCGATAAGGGAGAGTTTAAAAAGATATCAAACTTTCTTTTTACAAGATATAAAGTTAGAGAGAGATAAGGGTGGGTTGAAAAAGTGATACGTGGAAAATAGAGAGATAGAGAGAGAGATGGAGATAAAGTTATTTTTGTTTGTGGGTTTTATGTATTTATTTATTTATTCGACTAAATGTATTTAAAGAGAAGATGACCCTTCTTTGTAACAAAGAGATTATTAGTGATTGAGTAAAGAATTAGATCTTGTGAAAAGACCTTAGGGTGGACTCCCTTACAGACCCAAAGAAAGGGTATAATCTTTGAAAATCCTTTTTATTTATTTTTATTTTCATGTCATTATTTTTCCCTGCATCATTTTTGAATAGTTGAACCTAGTTCAAATGCTAGTACAGAATCATGGGCTAGACATAAGGTTTAATGGGTGTGAGAGTAGAACCGGTAAATTACCTTAGGATGCAGAGGATATCATGGCTATCAGCTTCCCATGACTTAAATCACACGATTTACAAAATTTTCTTGTACAAAATAGGAAAAGACAAACTTTTGTTTGGCCTATCAAAAATCAATGCAGATGGAAGCATATAAGGGGCACATGTTCAATCTTGAACTTCATAGCTTGTATGCTTCATACCCTTTGAGGATTAAGTTTCTTATTCCCTATGCGTTTTATCACAGCAACAAGGAATGGAGCCAGGCCTTGCCTTGTGGCACCATGTCTCATGCATGAGGTGTAATTTTTTTCTAATATATAGCTCTTGAGGCATGCCATAGATTTAAATTCTTTCAAGGTAGGAGCAGACGTAATGCCAACTGAAATCTCCTCCACTTTGTAGCAAATATAAAGTATTCATCAATATATTTGATGCATAAAATTTCTTTTCAAAGTAATGAACATAATCTCGAGATATTTAAGAAAGAAAACGGATTACCTTTTTGCAACCCCCCACTATAAGTATTTGTCAAAGAAGGGAGATAAAGAGATGAAAGAAAAGAGGGAGAGAAAGGGAAAGTAACAAGAGAGTCCCAATTGGGTCTCACGCACCTCTCACATCAGTTTAATATTAATAGAAAATGGTGAAAGGGCAAAACTTCCAATACAACTGAAATAGGACATATAGGTCCAATTAACTCAAAATAGGAGAGAAATAAGGATTAGAAAAAGGATACCCATGCCCAGCTTGGAACAAATTGTTTGGAAAAGATTACAACCAAGGGATTTGGTGAAGATGTCCGCCAACTAATCCTTAAATCTCAAATACGTAGTAAACACCTACTTACTAGTGACCTTCTCTCAAATAAAATGGCAGTCTACTTTGATATATTTAGTTCCTTCATAAAACACAGGATTACTGGCTATATAAGTTGCAACTTTATTATCACAATACATCTTAATCAGCTCAGCAATAGTAAACCCCATCTCCTGCATCAGTGTCTTCAATCACATCAATTTACATGAAATATGTGTCATTGCTCTATATTTAGCCTCTGCACTTGATCTAGCCACAATATTTTGTTTCTTACTACTCCATGCAACCAGATTTCCATCAATAGATGTACAATAACCTATGGTAGACATCGTGTCAAATGGAGAACCTGCCCAATCAGTATCTAGTAACCCTCAATAGTCAAAGGGAAAAGTTTATAGAAGGTTGCAACCTTAAAAGGTAGAATTACATATGCACCTCAAGAATCTATCGGGAAGGTTGCTTTAATGTTGAAAAATCCTCCATTTGATCATCTCGACATCGAGATGTATGAATATAAAAAAAAAAAAGTATTTGAGTCTCAGAAATAGTGCATCTTGCAACACATTATCTAGACCGTCCATTTTCAAAATCTTCATATGTTTATAGATCTCCTTGATTTTAACCATTTTTAG
>NW_006499897.1:1167839-1188245 GCF_000471905.2 Amborella trichopoda | reverse complement strand
ATATTGAAAGTGGGCTCTTTTTAGTATCTATTGATCGTCAATTTTAACTACTTCTTCGACTCTACTCTTATTATGACTAAACTTGCATTCCATATACTCTGTCTTAGTCTGGCTAATTTTAAAAACTTTAGATTCTAGAGCATCCCTCCAAAGTTCTAACTTTGTGTTAATGCCGCTTTGGGTCTCATCAATCAAAACTATTTCGTCCGTGAACGACATACACTATGGTACCTCATGATGTAGGTGCCTAGCTAAGTCGTCTATAACTGAGACAAAGAGGTATGGGCTCAACACTGACCCCTGATGTAGAGCTATTGTTATTGAAAACACACTCGTCTTTCTACTAGTTACCGCTCCCTCATACATCTCTCATCAAGTTAATATAGTATCTGGAAACTCTTTTCTTTTCCAACACCCACCAAATTAAATATTGAGATTCTCTATCATAAGCTTTCTCAAGATCAATAAAGACCATTGGAGGTCTTTTCCTTTCGCCCTAAACTTCTCGATTAGTTGCCTAAATGGAAAACTAGCCTCAATTATTGACATCCATGGCATAAATCCAAATTGGTTTTCTAATATACCCGTTTCATGCCTTAGTCGTTGTCTCTCACACAGCTTCATAGCCGTTGTCTCTCGCACATGCCTTAGTCTTGTTCCCAGTTTACTGTTTAGATTATTATCTGCCTTAAGTTTATCCTTACTTACTGTTTGTTTAGCATTTTTCTTAGCATTTGTATACCCTTCTAAATTTTGATCATTTCTATTATATTGACAAGTTTTACAACATGATCGTTTTTTGCTAATGGTCTTCTGAACCATGTCACTCCAACACCAAGTTTTCTTATCGAAACTTCTTTTGCCACTTTCTTAATACAGTATTACAGTCGCCCATCTCATTCTTCTACTCAACATGTTTTCTCAAAATTTCTATGTGAAAGTAAATATTAAAACCCCATCTCCTCCCCCTGGAAATATTGTATAGATGTGTCATGTTTGAAAAGCCAGTTTTGGAGTTGATGTTTCCAACGCACAGATCTGAGTCGGATGTTGCATCCGTGTTGTTGTAACACTGAGTTAGGACAAAATTACCCAAACTTTGACGAGTATATCTAGAGCAATGTGGAAAACATACCAAATTAAAAATTTAATCATTAAAGGACCTTATCCCCATTATATATTAAAATTACATCAATTTAGTTTCTTTTTCTAAACATTATTTGCTGAAAACAGCATTTTTATGCAAGGACATACCTATTAAAATACTTTTAAATTTTTCTAATATATTTTTTATATTTCTATATGAATATATATTTTATATAATTCTATATCAAAATACTTATATGGACATGTCGATTCCATGTTAGTGGCCAGCGTTTTTGACACCATGTAAATATCTATGTAACATTATCAATCCCTCTCTGCTCAAAGAAACATGGAATAAAGAAAGGATAGCACTTAAGAAAATTATGTTTAAAGAAAGCATAACACAAAATATGCTTAATGCCGAGGATTTACCCCTATGTAAGTTCTTATGAACTTTTTGTTCCATACTTGTCCAATATGTTTAGTGGAGATTCTTCAAATTCTCTACAATAACGAAGTTGAAATTTAGTCTTTTTTAGTTGGACCATTCAAGCTTTGATGCAGCACCTAGTCAATGCCAAGTTGGACATCTAGTCAGTGCATGGATGTGCATTGAAATGTGGTTGCATTTGCATTAAAATTTATTGTATTTTTGCGTCGGGATAGTGCATGTGGGAAATAGGAGTCTTGCATGAATATTGCATAAAAGTCGATGTATTTTGTGTTGGAAAAGGATGCATAGAAACTAGGAATGCATGGGAATAATTGTTGTATGGATGATGGGTTTAGTTTTAGGTATTGTCTATCTTTAGTCAGTGTTGTGGGTTTCATTGTAGGTATTGATCTTTCAATGCAATGGGACTTATGATAGGTCTTTAGAAGCATGTAGACTTAGGTTTCAGTCTGTAAAAGGTATTGTATGTGGTCTGAAAAGATAACGGCGAATTTTGAATAAAAAGGACAAAAATATTTGCAAGCAATTAGCTGCTGCAACTTGGAGTTGAGTGATTGCCCCTACCTAGCGTGAGTGGTTCCGCCCAACCTTGCTCATTAAGTGAATCCTAACAATACCTCGAAGGTCCCGGCTGCAACAAGTAGGTGTCAGGGCAGGCTTTGATTAGCAAGAAATCAGGATGATTCAAGTCCTTGAGCAGTTTCAAAACCATGATGATGCAGTGTGATTGCCATTCTCATCTTCGAGATCTGTTGATTAGGACAAACCACCCATCTTCGATGAAGAAAATGTGATCGAGAAAATACTTTTGAGGAGAGACCTATTTCCAATGGGGAAAAATCAATGTTATGAAGAGTTTGAAATCTAACCACATGTATACCATGATGCTTTTCCAAAGGGAGAAGACCCTTTCTTGATAAGACTTTTCATCGACTATGACCCCTATTTTTTGAGGTGGTAGTTCAACAATATGACAACAAACCAATTCTTGAAATATGGATACTTAATAGCATCCACAACAAGTAGTGGGACTACACTGTCAACCACCAAACACAAAATCTATGGTTCATGTGAGGCAGAATGGGAGCTTCGTTAGGATTTCTCGAACTAGATGTCGAGTTCCTTTCAAGAAGGGGTGAATGATGCAATGCCTAGTTAGTGCTAAGGTGGATGCCTAGTCAGTGCAAATGTATGGTGTTGGAAAAGGATGCATAGAAATTATTACAATTGCATGGGAGTAATTATTGTATGAATGATGGGGTTTAGTCTTACATAATGTCCGTTTTTAGTCAATGTTGTGGGTTTCGAGGTAGGTTTTGGTCTTCCAATTTATAGGGACTTAATGATGGGTCTTTAAAAGCATGTAGACGTAGGTTCTGAGCAGTGTTATTGGGATTGGAGCGGCCACCGAACAGGTGAGGGTTTTGGTCTAGTCAAAACCGATCCAACCACTAGTCAATCTAGTTGGACCAAATTTAAAAAAAGGAATGAAAAATAGATATAATAGTTTAAGAAATATAGAATGTACTGAAATAAATTTCTCATTCATTTAGCTGGCCGAACCAGTTAAAACCTTACTGGTTGACCGGCCAAAACCGATAAAACATTGTTTTTGAGCAGTCTTCTGGCAAACTGAAATTTTACCAAGGACCAAAGCGACCAAAGCATCGGTCGGTAGCCCAATCGGTCGAACCATCAATTAGGTAAGGTCTTGATAACTATGGTTTTGAGTCTATAAAGGTCTTGTATGTAGACTGAAAATATAGTGAAGAATTTTGAATGAAGAAAAACTTGGAGTCGAGTGATTACACCAACCCGGTATGAGTGATTCCGCCAAGTTTGTTGGTTGGGTGATTCCTGGCAACACCTCACAAGCCCGGGCCTACATCAGGCTCCCACAAAAGAGATGAATCTTCTTATAACTATTTCTTACTTTAGTGGTAGCTCTTTATTATAGTTATTGGTATTGTAATTCATGATGACTAATGCGCTGATGATTCATGCGAATATCAATGAACTAACATGCATGTGACCCTAGACTATCAATGTCTAGACATGCTTAATACCTATGCTACTACCATATGGAGTTGTAGCTGAATTAAGTATTTTGAATGATAAACTTGTTATGGATTACAGGATACAACCATAAACTATTGAGTACAAGCATAAACTATAGGTTAACTATTATTAAATTTCCTATGGTGGATTGGTGGGGTGTAAGCATTTTAGATAATAACTTGTTACGGATTACAGGATACAATCATAAACTACTGCTGAGTACAATCATAAACTATTGGTCAGGAGGAAGGGATGGGCTATGACCCTAACCATGAAGTTAAAAGAGGAGCCCAAAATGTCTTGGCTACATGACAGAAAGCTAGAGCTAGTTGCATTTTGTGAATGTGACCTCTCTTTAGGCACTAAAACACATACAAAGTAGTGAGAAGTGAACCATTTCCATTACAATACATTGTAGAACTTTTAGATAGACATTTTCAAGAGGCTTTCATCTTAAACCATAAATTCCTGAAAATAACAAAATCCATCCAGGATTTTTACAAAGTATACTCCTTTAGAAGTTTTCATAAAACATCCCAAAATAATACATCTTGAATTAAAAATGGCAGCTGATAATCCCTTTCACCTATAAATGAGAACATCAAATACAATTATTCAAGGAATCATATATATGGTGGCTCAACAATTCATACTCCATAACAATAATATGTTTCAGAGCTTTAAAATCAGAGAAAACCTCTGGTACGAAATCAGTGGACATGCTGTCATCCCTACCTTTCTAAGAGCCTTTCGTGATCTAAGGTTGCATTGTCGACATCAGGTATCTCCCCATTAATCCGAGGAGTGTGCTGCCAATCAATACAGGAATAAGTGTTTCATGTTTATAGCATCTTGTTGTAGGAACCTTACATAAATGTTACATTTTCAACATTTTCCTAATTTTGTCAACAAATAGCCATGTGTGGGCATGAGTTTATGCTGACAACAGAAGGCACAATAAAAAGTCAACATACATCATTACACAGCTCAGCTAAGTTCAGATCAATTCTATGAACAGGTAAATGTAGAAACGAAAAAACCTTTTGAGAAAGCAAAAACAGATAAGAGGCTTTTGAGAAAGCAAAAAAAGATAAGAGGGTGCTTCAAATGTATGCTGAAGAAAATTGAAAATTTCCACCACTTTGTGGCTTCTCACTGCTGTACTTTTGAAGGACATAAGAGTAGATGCATACAAGAAATAAAATCACATTTGAACTATAAGAAAGAATGAGAGAAGTTCAACAATATTGAGTGAAAGAAGAGAAATGGGACGACACCCCAACTACATGACTCAATTAAAACCTACTCTGACAAACAACCAGTTTGCTAATAAGGGCTTCCGAGGCCATGTATAACATGAAACTTACTAAAAAGGGAACTCAGCTCCTGCCATTTAACCAAGATCAAACTCAAACCATCGCCATACCCTACCCTTCTAAATATCATCACTCCCAGGCTCCCACTTATGTTTACTGCTAAATAAAAGTTTACTACTAGATAAAGAAAAGTCAACCCAAGAGAAAAAAATTACCCTAAAACTTTCATGTACTAGTTATCAGAATGCAGAAAAAGAAATAGTTGACCAAGTGAAGAGAATAAGCCCTGAACATATACTTACTGGGATAGAATTCAAGTGAGAAAGTCGCTTCCCAAGCCTACCGTCCACTTCCAAGTACTGCTCTTGTAATATGCTAGCTATAGTTTTGTCATCATCTGTATCTTGTTGGCTACTTTTGGATGTCGAGCTAGAACTTCTCTCAACATTGTCACATGATCCACTCATACTAGCTCATAAGGAGCATTTCACCAAGAAAATGATTCTAGCAAAATAATATTTCGTATTTATTAAACACCATAGAATAAGTTCAATACCAGCATAGCAAATGCATGAAAATTAAACAGAAAATGGAAAATACTAAAAAAACAAAACATAATAAGAGCAAAAGCAAGGATATCATTCATTCATAAACTTAGATAAAGGATAAGAACTGAAATTCATTAATTTCCTCTCCAAATTTGATAAAGAGGTTGTCACAATCTACCAAACCAACCATATCAATAGTCCTCTGTCATGAAATCATTAGATATTAGCAGCATCGATTGGTATTAATGTGGGAAAACAAGGGGATCTGCATGAGTTACAAGTAAATTTCCTCAGTAAACAATATCAATACAAAGAAAAAGGAAAGCATGGGGAGCATTGAAGACTTGGAAGGGGTTTTGAAAAGCCACATAAGCTTGTGCATTTGATTGCCTAGTGACTTTAAGGACTGCATCCATGAATTTCATCTTATATTTAAATCATTGTAAATGTATGATCTATCTAAAGCGCATCCACACCTTGATATACAACTCACTAAGCAAAGTCTGGATGCAATTATCAAGAAGTTAAGATACAAATTCAAATTTACCTAAGATATCAGAAAAGGAAAATGGAGAAAAAGGCAATCAAGCAAGCAAAGAATTTAAGAATTGGAAGCAATGATTTGTTCAAGACAGGGGATTTAAGAATTTTTTAAATGAGAATCAAAAGAAACTTTGCAATAGAGACAATTAACAGAGTTCAGAATCTTCAAAGGCGCTTCAAAGGGTTTTCAAAGAAGAAATGTGAAACTATTATATACAATTAAAGTGTGAGGTGAATGTTATTGGACTTTAATTTTCAAACTAGTGGAAGTGTCTGCAATTTGCAATCATGCAAAGCTCACCAGAAACCTAAAGCTAAACGATGATATTATTCACTTTTAACACAACCACACCATGGAAATTAACAAACCTAAGTCCAGGATTACCACTAACTCCCAAAATTTCTTAAAAAATATTTGACAAGTACTGAGTAGTTGATCAACAGAATTAGCTCTGGTTACAATCTAGAAAACCCATCAAAGAAATTCAAGTAGACTGCAAAATTTTTAAGTCCCCAATCCCTCAGTTCACATTCGAACAAGAAAAGAAAAATTTTTGTGAGAGAGAGAGAGAGGTGGCAGCAGGTAACACAAACAAGTAGCTCAAACACTCGCAAATGAAGGTCTACCACAAAACCAGTATCAGTTTCATCTTTTATCAACAAGAAGTGACGCAGAACCAGATGCTAACATTAGAGACTCGGAAGAAGCCATGGTATAAAACATTCAAGTTCACAAGGTAAGAAATGTATGGTAAATAGCTAGTTATCCAAAAGTTCAGAAAGTTCTAATCTTCTATAAAGAAAGAGAGAGAGAGAGAGACAGAGAGAGAGAGAGAATCAGATATTAAACGCCAAACAAGAATAGCCCAACCGTATGCCAAAAGTAATAAAATTCCAACCCAAATCAGATATGAAACACTGATGTCAAAAATCCCATACTACGCAAAATTAGGACTAAAAAAAACCAGAGTATATAAAATCAATTCCTTCAAGAAAATTCTCAACAAGTGTCGATTATCAAAATTAAATTTTGATATTACGCATATATCACAGATGAATAATATAGTCATATAAAAAACAATTTCAATTGCATAGAGAGAGAGAGAGACAATTGCATATATATATATATATATAGAGAGAGAGAGAGAGAGAGAGAGAAAGAGAAAGGATCATTACCTAGATTGATGTGGAAGGAAGAAGTTCTCCACAGGAGATGGATAATTAGAGAAAGAGAGACAGAACCAACAAGAAGTGAGAAAGAATGAAATGGAAGAAAGAGAGAGAAGTGGGAGAAAGAATGACATGGACGTTAGAGAGAGAGAATTACCCCCAGGAAGGAGGCACATTTGTATGTTTTACTGGTCTTAGGTTGGGTAAAGGGGTAATCATCTTGTTCTTGAGCTCCAAGTCATTCTCACATCAGACAAAGCTTTAATGTCTTTTCTCTCTATTTCTTTTTAGTCTCATTAATGTCCTTTACGCTAAGCTCCATGCCCACATTACATTTTATGAGCAAAAACTCCCATCCTCCTCTCTTCATCTCTCTCTCTCTCTCTCTCTCTCTTTTGTTGTCTCTGTTTTCCTTTTGGAGAAGTTCCTTTTGGAGAAGTTTACATAAAGCCTAGGCTTTAAAGAATCAAATTAGAGTCTTATCTCAAAACTTTCACAAGAAGAGGTTATTTTGATGCTCAAATATCATCAAATTGATCATTTTGACATAAAGATGCATGGACATTAAAAAAAAAATATAGATTTCAAATTTTTGAAATAGTACATATTTTTGGACCGTCAATTTTCAAGATTTTTAAGTTTTTATAGATATGTTCGATTTACATTTTTTTTAAGCTTTAAATTTTATAAATAAAAATGAAAATATAATTTGAGACAATCACACAACTTTTCATTATTAAAATCATATTTGTCGGTACTATTTGAAGGTGGGCTCTAATTTGATTGTTTAGAGCCTCGGCTCCATACAAACCCCATTTTAACACTGTGTCTCTATGTATGTCAAATGAGCAAGCGTCCACGCTTTGTCTCATTTATAGATTTCCTTGTCTCTGTGCATATTTTTTAGTGTATTTTATTACCGAACATCCTCCACTATCTGTTCCAATTGTAATGTGAATATCATCATCATTAAAGATCTTGTCCAACTATGTAGGGTCGGCTATTGTACATGAGGATATGTCTTTCATTATTCTCTTGGTAAATTTATCAAATTACTTATTAAGATATTAACTATTTAATGTTTTATTTGTATTTTTGGTTTAATTTTAAATTACCTATTAAAAAAAAGAGAGTATATAACGAGACTATTTGCTTTTGGTATAAGGTGGTCACAATTAATCTTGACCATTAGATGTAAAATTGGATGGCTGCATTTATTTCATTGACCAAGTTCAAAATTCAAAATAAATTTTTTCGAACTTTGTGACACACCCAAACAATCAAATTTCATATCGTCAATCAGATTTCACATCGTATGGTTGTAAAGTAATTGTAAAATCCCTATACCAAATGGTTGTATACGATCGTTCTTTCAAAATGCTTATAAGAGATTAATTATTTAATGATTTATCTGTTTGGAACTATTTCTACTCAAAATCATATTTTTTTAAGGGATTGCGTACAATGAGACCATTTAACTTTGGTACAAGGAGGTCACAATACTTACAACTATCCAATATAAAATCTAATTATTTGGGTACGACAACATTAAAAAAACTTTATTTTGAACTTTGAGCTTGATCAACAAAATATGTCTCTTTGTTTTGTAGAATCCTAGCTTTCATTAACTTCTCTCACCTATTTGTTTCCCCCTCTCTCTTTTGTCTTAGTGCCATACCCTAGTGGTTAACTACTCGGGCGAATCCATGACCAAGTTTTGAGTATGCCTAAGTTGGGTGTCCAGCTCAGGATGCTTAAAAAATATTCAAAAATATTTAGTAAAAAACAAATAACTTATTTTTTTTATGTTTTCTATCATTTTTGGCAAAAAGTGGAAAGTTTTTTTTTTTTTTTTGCCATTAATGCTTATCGTAGCATTTTCCCTCCTTTTGGATTATCTCCAAAGTATCCCCAGCCACAAATTACTTTTTTTCAAAATTTATTTTTCACTACCTCTTTTAACTCATTTAGATGTGTATTGTTTAATTTTATTTTAAAAAATATATATTTTTTGGTGTTTTAGTATTTCTTAACACTTTGTTGTTGCTACAGTACTCGACCCAACTCGGGCTGAGTTACTCGAACTCAGGTTTTTATCTGCAACTTCAATGGCGCAGCTCTCTAAGAAAGTAGAAATTAAGAGCTCTAATGGTGATAAAATGACATCATAAGAATCTTTAAATGTGGATGATTAAGACAAAGGTCGATATGGGGTTGTTTATAAGTATGGATGATTAAGAGAAAGGTGGATATGGGGTTGCTTATAGATGTGGATGATTTAGAGAAAGATGGATATGGGGTTGTTTGCAAATGTCAGCTCCAAGGTATTTTTAATTTAATAATACAAAAATCTGTCAATAAATATAGATTGTGGATAATGGTTATTGGTTGAATCGTTGAAAGTAGAGTCGCTCTCCAAGAGTCTCCATTAACTGATTAAACCATTATTATCAACTAAATCCATAAATTTAGCATTTTTAGGTTAAAATTTCAAGGAGTTGAACTCTATTAATGGATTAAAACAAATTCTTATCATCTAAATTTACATAGTTTTTTTTTTTCAAGTACAAACTTTTAAGGAGTTGAACTATTGATCTCCTACATCCCAAACTAATATGTTTAACACCAAGCCAAGGCTCAAGGATTTAATCTTGAAGATGATCAATGATTTTTTCAATCTGACATGTTAGGATCCACCTTAGGACCATGAGATTATTAATTACAAATTTACATTTTGAGCTCTTCAATACCTATATCTCATTACCTAAAAAATTGGATGGTCTTTATTCAACCTTGAGACATTACTTTAGGGAAAGTGATTTGGGTAGAGCTGCAGTAAAGCATCACCTTAAAACTATCTAGATCATTTATTTCGCCTTAAAAACAACTGCTCATATATCCACAAGCTTTGTATCATTTTTTAAGCTTCAATTTTTATTGTCGGTGTTAAAAATTGATTTCAGAGCCATGATAGATATTTATGTTACCAAAATTGCTTTTGAGGCTTTATCTTGTTTTCAGAAAGCCTAGTCCTTACATAAACTGCATCCGTAACTTAAAAAGGGTACATCCCCACATTTTGGAAGTTTCAATTGTTATTGGGGAAGTGGGGGAAGAGAGAGAGAGAGAGAGAGAGTTGGGATCTTGAAGATATGAACATCTAAGAGATTGAACATTTACAATAATTGAAGGGATTGTCCACTTACAATAATTTTAAAATAAAATAAATAAGAGATTTGACCATTTACATTAGAATCAACGACACAGAAATGCAATTTAATGAAGCTCGAAGAAATAAAAATCTAAGAGATTGACCATTTACAAACAATTTTAAAAGAGAAAGAAGTCGACTGTTTGCATTAATTTTATAGAAAGAACAAAGAGATCGAGTTTATACATTAGAAATCAACAATACACACAGGATGACAGGTACTTCAATCGGCTTTTGTTGACTTCCCAAGCCTAAACTGGAAACCAGAAGAGAGAGAGAGAGATTGATTGAAGCAACGCGTGGGGACTTAAAGAATGCTCAAAATCGTACAGGAGAGAGAAACTGTCGCTCAAGAAACCGTTGCAGCAATTTAAGAAAGGAAAATCGTTTCATGCGGGCTGGATCGCAAATTGTAAGGAGTAAGGTCTTCATTTCTACGATATGAAGCTAAGTCAGTGGAGATTTTGCCCCTACCTTTTGATGAGAATGGAATCAAAGACTACCTTTTGATGAGAATGGAATCAAAGACTTCATAACAGGGTTTATTAGTATTACCACCAAAGCTCCAACCCATTCTCCACAATATGCGGGCTAGCCGCATAGAAACCGTGTCTTTTAGGAAAAGAGCCGGGGCTTAATTGGTTAGCACTTGACAAATTGCAATGCTACGTCATAGGTTCAATTCCTACTTAGGGTACATGCCCCATCCCCACTTACGGTAATTTGGTCGTGATGACTCGATGGTCAAAATTCGAAAATTTGGGCATTAACACCCGAAACGGTCCTCCTTTTCTATTTTTGACACCTTAATTTCCACTTTGTAATCTCATGTTGTTTCAGCACACTATCAATAAAAGTAACTGATATTGTCAAAAAAAAAAAAAAAAGAACACTAGGATCGCTTCATATAAACTTTCTTCCCATAATTATGTTTAGGAACTCGTTGGGTCAAAGGTGGTAGCACTCTCATGCCTAGTTATCACATTGTGGTTTCTAATCCTGTTAACACTATCCTACTATCCATTCACACTCAGGTAGAGGCCTGTCTTCGCCATTGAAATACCCAAAAAACAAAGGGTACCAATTTAGATCATTACATGAATGTAGTTGTATACAAATGTAAAAAAAAAGGTAGATACCTTAAAATGTAGATATCAGGTGTGCTCAAAATTCTCTCGAAAAAAGTTATTTTGATGTTGGTAAAACATCTAATTGATTATCTTGGCATTTAGATGCTGGAAACAAATCTAATTGATCATCGTGACATTGAGATCCATAGATATGGAGAAAAGAAAGATTTCAAGTTCTAAAAATAATATATTGTGCAATACATGATCTGGACCCTCCATTTTCAAAATTTTCATGTGTTTTTAGATCTGCTTGATTTGAACCATTATTAAAGTTTAAAATTTTATAATTAGGTTTGGAAATAGATCCGCGTAACATCCTAAGAATACTTTTACACCAAAACTATACATTCAAGATAAACTTTTAGGTGCGCCTTACTTTGATTGTTCAAAGTTTCAACCTGCAAACCACACCCTATAAAAAAAACTCACAATCAATACACCCTCCTCACATGTATGGAAAGAAATCATTTACACTAGTACTTTCTAAAGAAAAAACAAGGAATCATTTACACTAAGCCTTTCTTCCTAAGGTACAGCAGCATGCAAGTAGGAGATGGGGCCACAACTTAATGGAGCACAAAGTGGATGGGAGCATACCATTGAACTTCCAATTCCTAAACTCATATCAGAAAGTGACTTATCTTGGAATCACAGTTAAGGATTCAGTGACAGATTTTGGAAGGAAGACTAAATTGCAATGGCTTTGCTCTTTGGCTCGCTCAATGCTTATGCCTCTTTAGCTCGCTCAATGCTCATGCACTTTGCTTCCTCCTTTCTGGCGAAGGTTCTACGACTAGCTTCGCTAGTGCTTGGAAAGCAAGCTTTAATGAGCTTTCTTTGCAATAATTGTAGGGATATAAGGCTTAAATGTTAGGTTTATGTGGCCTTTAAAGGTTTTATGAGCGTATAATGAAAAACATTTACTATAATGGAACATTAACTCCGTGCGAGTGTGGTCCCTCAAAGACCATGCTAAGCAAATAATATTTGAGGATAAAGGACTGTGCTTGACGATCTGGGCCAGTTGCTTGGAAAACCCAAGGTACCTGGGCATAAAAAATAAACCGAGAAGGGTTTTTCGGTTAGCCCTTGATGAGGTCGGAGCTTATGCTTAGATGAGTGAGCCGAGGGACTGTGTGACCCTTGTGTGTGATGCTAGGCCTACAGAGACGGGGACCAAAACCTCATCTTTGTTCCATCACATGGCATGCATATAGATAGATCGTTTGGGAAATCTAAATATCCACATTTGGGTGAAGCATATGCATGTGCGAGAGATACCCCTATGCGCCATAGAGCTGTGGTCACATTAGGTCGTGGTGACCTTGACTTGTCTCTAAGGGAGAACCTGCAATCCACAGACTGGGATTGCGACTCCTTGGCTCATCGACCAGAATTTGGTGACCCACTAATGAGCCCTTGGACTGTGAGTCATGGGAAACACTAGGTCCGTTCGATAAAGCAAGTGTGGTCTGTAGTCCACAGTTGAAGGTGGAGTACCCCGTGATCGTTGATTGAATTCTTTAAGCATATGAATCTACTTCCCATCATATTAATTTAATTGTGTTGATTTTATTATTAAATTATTTTAGATTTATTATTTGAATATTTGTAAGTCATTTGATATTTTATTTCTTATTTTTGGACTTATAAAACTGAAGTTATTAAGTTTACAAAGTTACAATGTTTTAAAATTCAGTTTGTTTAAATTTTAAGTATTTATTAAAAAATAGACATAGGGGCCCATAGTGCACATGGACCGACCATGTGGGTATCAGGTGGGCCCCACATGCCATACATGGGTATCTTATTGTTTTGTCTTCAAGTTTGTTAAATATGGTAACTACTTCTTGTAGCATGTGGTCAAATATTGATAAGAAAATATTGACCATATCTTATCTTGATTATTGAAGGAATATCTTGACTTGATATTATTGAATTATTCTTATGGAAAATATGAAATGGAATATGCAATTTATGGTATGCATTATATCTTTAATGGATTTAATTTATTTAAATATATTGATGGGAAAATGGTTTAAGGAAATGGGGATAATAGTTCATGCACCTTCCATAATGTTGATGGCCCATCTATGAAATGGATAACTCAGATTTCTCACCCCACAAGTTACATTGATCAACGGTCCATATTCAATCTCGAGAAACAAACAAACTATGAGAAACTCTATACCTAAATTTCACTATAATAGGGGTGCTCTCCCTATCTCAACACACCTCTCTCTGTCCCACACACTCTCTCTCTATCTTCCCTAGGGGTCACGCCCCTCTCTCCATACTCTCCTATTCTCTACTCTGTCTCTCCTAAAAAGGACCCAAGGGGGCATGCCCAACATAGAGACTCTCTCTCTCATGATCTAATCTAAGGGTTGGGAAAATTAAGTTTTGAGCCTAATTATTTTGGAGTTAGGGTTTTGTAGATATTTAAGAGTGGTTACCTAGTTTGGCTGAAATTAGTTTTTCTGATACAAGATTGAAGCTAGACCGCTGATCCCCCGCCATTAGACGTGGTGATTCAGTATAGGGTGTAAAAAGCCCGATTGAGGTAATCTTCGGCATCTTTTTTTCTAATTGTTTGTTCTTTTATTTTATATTCTCAAGCACAATATTAGGTTGTATGAATGGCATCAAGTAGTTGAGATTTATTTTATTGATGTGTTATTTATTTTTAGAATTCTACTGTTTGTAATAAGGCCACCTGTGAGTGATCTTGTTACCAAAATTATAAGGGGTGATTATTATGAAAAAAAAAAGAAATTATATTTCCCCGGTATAAGATTACATAGGTTTTTCTTTCATTGGTATCATAGCTAGTTTTACTTGATTGTCATTAGGAGTCTTTTCTTATTTTTGCTTGAGAATATAAAATAATGGCTACTCGTACCTTCATCTTTGAAATCCTGAAAACCGAAAGGTTTGATGGGACCAACTTTGCTTCATGAAAAAGAAAAATAAAATTTGTGCTCTATGAAGAAAACTTGCATGACGTACTCTTTGAGGACCGACCTCATCGTCCAACTGACGACTCATCTCAAATAATCAAATATGAGTACGCCAAATGGAAGAAGAGGAACTTAAGATACAAGCACATTCTTTTATGTGCCATGACTGACTCGTATGCTTCTGAGTACGAGTCAATCTATACTGCAAGTAAGATTTTTGATAAACTTGAAAGAGAGTATGCTGAACCCTCTCTCATGAAGCAAACTAGGGAAGAATACTTTTGAGAAGAAAAGATTTTGGAAATAAGGGAGCAAAGAGAGAGACTCGAACTTGTTTTATTTGCAAGAAGGTGGGCCACATAGCCAATAATTGTCGGTCCAACAAATCTGGTGGAACTAATAAGGAATTGGCATGTGTGATTTTCGAGTTCATGCTAGCTGACCCCAATGAAGCTTCTTGGTGTCTTGACTCGGGGGCTACGACTCATGTCACAAACACTAAGGAAGGTTACTGTTCTTTCACTCCCGTGGGGCCAGGAATGCAGCATATGTATATGGGAGGAAATCAGAAGACTGATGTACTTGCAGTTGGAGATTTTGAGCTGAAATTAAAGAGTGGGAGCACCTTGATCTTGAAACAAGTACTTTATGCTCCTGATATGAGGAAGTGCTTGGTTTCGGTTCCTAAGATGTCTATGACTGGATTCATAACCACTTTCATTGGGAAGAAAGTGGTGGTCAAGAAGGCGAAAGATGCGATCATGACTGGACGACTTGTAGACGAGCTATTTACCATTGAAATAAAAGAGAACGTTGCCTATGTCTCGTCCCCTAATGAATTAGATGCTACCCTATGACATATGAGGTTAGGACACATTAATATCAAACGAATGGAAAGATTAAAAAGGGAAGGGATTCTTCATAATTATAAGGGAGATTCATCGAAAGTGTGCGAGTCTTGTGTATCGAAAACTAATAAGGAAAAATACTACCAAGGCAAAAAGAGCTACTAGCGTATTGGAAATCATTCATAATGACATATGTGGACCTATAAATGTGATCACCAAAAGTGGAAAAAGATATTTTATCTCTTTATAGATGACCACTCGCGATATGGCCATGTGTACCTTATTATGTAAAATCAGAAGCCCTAAAAAAATTCAAAAAATATAAGGCCCAAGTAAAGAATCAAACCAACCTGAAAATTAAAGTCCTTAGAACCGATAGGGGGGGAATATTCATCTGACATTTTCAAAGAATTGTGCATTGAAAATGAGATCATCCATCAGTACACCATGTCTTATACTCCTGAACAAAATGGTGTAGTTGAAAGAAGGAATAAGACCTTAGTGGAAATGGTAAAGAGTATGATGGGGCCTGCAAATATCTCATTGGAGTTTTGGGGAGAAGCCGTATTAACGGCATGTTACATCCTTAACCGGACTCCCACAAAAGCTGTCATACTTACTCCTCACGAAATTTTCACAGGTCGTACTCCCTCCCTTGAACACTTGAAAGTTTGGGGTTGCTCAACCCATGTCCTTATCCCACATTAAATTAGAACCAAATTGCAACAAAAAACTGTCAAATCCATTTTCATTGGTTACCTAGATCATGGTAAGGGGTATCGATTATATAATCTTAAAATTGGTACGGTTATTGAAAGTCGCGATGCTCACTTCTTTGAGGAAGAGTTCCTTGAAGCAAGGGTGAGTAGAAAACAAGCCTACTTTTATGAGGAAGCCAAAAACAAAGATGTAGTTCGAGACCCTGAACCTGAAACTTCTAAACCAACCCAACCTGTTTCTGAACTACCTAAAAAAAGTGAACCTTTACCTTAACTAAGATGAAGTAACCTAGTCAGTAGACCACCTCTTTACCTAGAATATTTTGTCTACCTTGGAGAACATTTTGATAAGATTGGAGAAGATCCAGATTCAGAACCTAGAACTCACCGTGAAACATTAACCTATCCTGAAAGGGAATACTGGATAGAAGCCATGAAAGATGAGTATGCTTCCATTAACCAAAACCACGTATGAGAATTAATACCCGTACCTAAAAAACATAAGGCCATTGATTGTCAGTGGATTTTCAAGAAAAAGTTGAACTCTGAAAGGAAAATAGAAAAATATAAAGCTAGGTTGGTTGCAAAGGACTTCACCCAGAAAGAAGGGATAGATTATGAGGAAACTTTTTCCCCTTTTGCCAAATTTTCATCCATCCGAATCCTTATAGCTATAGCAGCCCATTTTGACTTTGAGGTTCATCAAATGAATGTCAAAACAACTTTTCTAAATGGAGATTTAGAAGAAAAAATTTACATGACCCAACCTAAGGGATTTGAGGAGAAAGGGAAAGAGAACCTAGTATGCAAACTTAATAAATCCCTTTATGGCCTGAAACAAGCATCGCGACAGTGGTATATAAAATTCCAAGAGACCCTTGCTCTTGCAGGGTTTTTCACAAATAATGAGGATTATTGCATCTATCAAAAGGTCAGTGGGAGTGATGTGGTCTTTACATCATTATATGCAGGGTGATATGTTAATTGTTAGTAGCTCAATTGCTTTAGTAGTAGAAATGAAAAATTTCCTTGCACAACCCTTTGATATGAAGGATCTTGGAGAAGCTTCATATATGTTGGGCATCAAAATAATAAGAAACAGGAGATGAAAGACTATCCAACTTTCTCAGGCAACCTGTTGTAAGAGGATACTGGAAAAGTTTGACAGGAGTATGTATAAGCCCATGTCAACCCCAATTGACAAAAAGACGAAACTTAGTAATAAAATGTGTCATACCGAAGACATGGATATAAGAGCCATGGAGAGAATGTCTTACGGACCGCAGTTGGGTCCCTTATATACACCATGACGGGAACAAGGCTTGACTTGTCCTTCGTCAAGAGTCTGGTGAGCCATTTCCAAAGCAGCCCAAGAGAAGAGCATTGGAAAGCAGCAAAAAGAATTCTCAGATATTTAAAGGGGACCATGAACTGTGCACTCACATATAAGGGGGGAACTAGAATAGCAATAGAGGAATATTCAGATGCAAGCTATCTCGCGGATCCAGATGATCCGAAGTCTACATCTGGGTGTGTGTTTATGTTTGAAGAAGGAGCGATTTCTTGGAAGTCAAAGAAACAAGATATTGTGGCATTATCCACCATGGAATCCGAGTATGTGGCATGCTGACTAGCAGCCAAGGAGGCTGTGTGGATTAAGAAATTTATTAATCAACTTAATTTCCATTCTCTACGTTGTGAGGCGATGCGAATTTTCTGCAACAACACGACGGCTATTTGTGTCTCTAAGAAACCTCATTTTTACAAGAATTCCAAGCATATCAAGTCATACTTCTATCATCTGAGAAGTGAGGTGAGATTGAAAGAGATCGAGATCAGCTACATAACTATAAATTTGATGATTGCAGACCCTTTGACTAAGAGAGTTGTCTCTAATGTTTTTATAAGAATGTGAGAGAGATGGGGATGAGAGAATGTGATGAAGAGAGAATATAAGGCCTCCAAAGGTCAAGTGGGAGATGTTGGTTTTATATGGCATTTAAAGGCCTTATAAGTATGTAATGAAAAATATTTACTATAGTGGAACATAAACTCAGTGGGAGTGTGGTCCCTCGAAGACCATGCTAAGCAAATGATATTTGCGGATAACAGACTGTGCTTGACGATCTAGTCCAGTCGGTTGGAAACCCAAGGTACCTGGACATAAAAAATAAACCGAGAAAGGTTTTTTGGTTAGCCCTTGATGAGGTCGAAACTTATGCCTAGATGAGTGAGTTGAGAGACTGTGTGACCCTTATGTGTGATGGTAGGCCTACAGAGAGGGGGGCCAAAACCTCATCCTTGTTCCATCACACTGCATGCATATAGATAAATCTTTCGGAAAAGCTAGATATCCACCTTTGGGTGAAGCATACGCATGTGCGAGAGATACCCCTATGCGTCATAGAGCTCTGGTCGCATCAGGTCGTGGTGACCTTGACTTGTCTCTAGGGGAGAACTTATAATCCACAGACTGGGATTGCGACTCCTTGGCTCATCGACCAGACTTTGGTGACCCGCTAATGAGCCCCTGCTTGGACTGTGGGTCATGGAAAACACTGGGTAGGTTCAATAAAATAAGTGTAGTATGTAGTCCACAGTTGAAGGTGGAGTATCCCGTGATCGTTGATTGAATTCCTTAACCATATGGATCCACTTCCCATCATATTAATTTAATTGTGTTGATTTTATTATTAAATTATTTTATATTTATTATTTGAATTTTGTAAGTCATTTGATATTTTATTTCTTATTTTTGGACTTATTAAACTAAAGTTATTAATTTTACAAAGTTATAATGTTTGAAAAATTTATTTTATTTAAATTTTAAATATTTATTAAACCATGTAGGTATTAGGTGGGGCCCCACATGCCATACATGAGTATCTTATTGTTTTGTCTTTAGGTTTGTTAAATATGGTAACTACATCTTGTAGCATGCAGTCAAATATAGATAAGAAAATATTGACCATATCTTGTCTTGATTATTGAAGGAATATCTTGATTTGATATTATTGAAATATTCTTATGGAAAGTATGAGATAGAATATGCAATTTATGGTATGCACTACATCTTTAATGGATTTAATTTATTTAAATATATTGATGGGAAAATGGTTTAAAGAAAGGGGGATAATAGTTCATGCACCTTCCATAATGTTGATGGCCCATCTATGGAATGGATGGCTCAGATCTCTCACCCCACAAATCACCTTCATTAATAGTCTATATTCAATCTCAAGAAAGAGGCAAATTATGGAAAACCTAGACCTAAATTTCACTATAAATATGGGTGCTCTCCCTCAATCTCAACACACCTCTCTCTCTCCCACAAACTCTCTCTATCTTCCCTAGGGGCCATGCCCCTCTCTCTCTACTCTCCTATTCTCTACTCTCTCTCTCCTAAAAAGGACCTTAGGGGGCACGCCCAACATAAAGACTCTCTCTCTCTCTCATGATCTAATCTAAGGATTGGGAAAATTAAGGTTTTAGCCTAATTATTTTAGAGTTAGGGTTTTGTAGAGATTTAAGGGTGGTTACCTAGTTTGGCCGAAATTAGCTTTCTCGGTACGAGATTGAAGCTAGATCGCTGATCCCACGCCATTGGAGATGGTGATTCGATGTGGCTTGTAAAAAGCCCGATTGAAATAATCTCTGGCATCTTTTCTTTTAATTGTTTGCTCTTTATTTTATATTCTCAAGCACAATATTAGGTTATATGAATGGCATCAAGTAATTGAGACTTATTTTATTGATGTGTTATTTATTTTTGAAATTTCTATTGTTTGTAGTAAGACCACCTGTGAGTGATCTTTTTGCCAAAATTATAAGGGGTGATTATTATTATAAAAAAAAAAATTGTACTTCCCCGGCATAAGATTACATAGATCTTTCTTTTATTAAGCACTTACAGGTAGATGGTGGGGTCGCAAATCAATTCACCAATCTAGTGCATAGGTTATACATGGTTTACCACTACCTGTCTAAGCAAGACATGATGATTTGGGAGCTCACATCAAATGGAACTTTCTCAGTAAAATCTCTCCATGCTAAAATAAGTGAAGATAGATATGTCCCTCCATTAAATTCTGCAAATAAGGTACAGTCTCTGAAAATTCCTTATAGGGTTGAAGCCTTCCTTTGGCTGGATATCAGGAACCGTACCTTGTCGATAGAGCAACTTCGAAAGAAAGGACTAGATGTTTTCTTGCAGTGTAAATCTGACGAGGAAACTGATGACCACTTATTTTGCATTGTGATTTTTTGAGTAACATAGAGATGGATGCTGTGAAAGAAAGACATATGTAATCTTTTGTTGGTAGAATATATATATATATATATATATATATAGTAGTGGAGAGAG
>NW_006499897.1:1142917-1163307 GCF_000471905.2 Amborella trichopoda | reverse complement strand
CGGTTACTTACGTCTTGGTTCAGGTAAAGGTTCAATTTTTTTAGGAAGTTCAGAAACAGGTTGGGTTGGTTTAGAAGTTTCAGGTTCGGGGTCTCAAACTATATCCTTGTTTTTGGCCTCCTCATAAAAGTTGGCTTGTTTTCTACTCACCCTTGCTTCAAGGAACTCTTCATCAAATAAGTGAGGATCGCAGTTTTCAATAACCGTACCAATTTCAAGGTTGTAGAATCGATACCCCTTACCATGATCAAGGTAACCAATAAAAATGGATTTGACAGTTTTAGGTTGCAATTTGGTTCTACTTTGATGTGGGATAAGGACATGGGCTGAGCAACCCCAAACTTTCAGGTGTTCAAGGGAGGGAGTACGACCTGTGAAGATTTCGTGAGGAGTAAGTGGGGCAGCTTTTGTAAAAGTGCGGTTAAGGATGTGACATGCCATTAATACGGCTTCTCCCCAAAACTCCAATGAGAGATTTGCATGCCCCATCATACTTCTTATCATTTTCACTAAGGTTATATTCCTTCTCTCAGCTACACCATTTTGTTCAAGAGTATAAGACATGGTGTACTGATGGATGATCTCATTTTCAATGCACAATTCTTTGAAAAGGTCAGATGAATATTCCTCCCCTCTATCGGTTTTAAGGACTTTAATTTTCAGGTTCGTTTTATTATCTACTTTGGCCTTATATTCTTTGAAATTTTCTAGGGCTTCTGATTTTGCATGAATAAGGTACACATAGCCATATCGCGAGTGGTCATCTATAAAGAGATAAATATATTTTTCTACTTTTGGTGGTCACATTCATAGGTCCACATATGTTACTATGAATGATTTCCAATATGCTAGTAGCTCTTTTTGCCCTGGTGGTATTTTTTCTTATTAGTTTTCCATGCACACAAGATTCGCACACTTTCGATAAATCTCTCTTACAATTTTGAAGAATCCCGTCCCTTTTGAATCTTTCCATTCGTTTGATATTAATGTGTCCTAACCTCATATGTCATAAGGTAGTATTTAATTCATTAGGAGACGAGACATAAGCAACGTTCTCTTTTACTTCAACAGTAAATAGCCCGTCTACAAGTCATTCAGTGATGATCACATCTTTCCCCTTCTTGACCATCACTTTCTCCCTAATGAAAGTGGTTATGAATCCAGCCATAAACATCATAAGAACCGAAATCAAGCACTTCCTCATATCATGAGCATAAAGTGCTTGTTTAAGGATCAAGGTGCTCCCACTCTTCAGTTTCAGCTCAAAATCTCCAACTCCAAGTACATCAGTCTTTTGATTTCCTCCCCTATAAATATGCTGATGTCCTGGCCCCATGGAAGTGAATGAACGATAACCTTCCTTGGTGTTTGTGACATGGGCCGTAGCCCTCGAGTCAAGACACCAAGAAGCTCCCTTGGGGTCAGTTAGCATGGACTCGAAAATCACACATGCCAATTCCTTGTTAGTCCTATCAGATTTGTTGAACCGACAATTATTGGCTATGTAGCCCACCTTCTTGCAAATAAAACAAGTTCGAGTCTCTCTCTTTGCTCCTTTATTTCCAAAATATTTTCTTTTGAAATATCTTTTCTTCTCAAAAGTATTTCTTCCCTTTCATTTCTTAAATTTAAAAGATGGTTGCGATTTTACCATATGCACAATACCCCTTGGGGTTTGCCTTGAACTCCTCCTTTCTTCTTCATATTTGATGGTCGTGATGAGTTCTTCCAATTTTGGTGTCTTTCTTCTAGCAGAGATGAAATATATGAAAGTCTCCCATGAATTAAGAAGAGAGTTCATTAAATAAATCACTTGCATAGATTTATTGAGCTTCATGCTTGTATCTTCCAAATCTCTTACTAGCCGACGAAACACGTGCACATGATTTGTAAACTTGGTAACTTCTATCATTTTTTAATTATTGTACCTTCTCATAGCCATAGTTTGCTTCATGAGATAAGGTTCAGCATACTCTCTTTCAAGTTTATCAAAAATCGCATTTGCAGTATAAATTGACTCGTACGTAAAAGCATACGAGTCAGTCAAGCACATAAAAGAATGTGTTTGCATATCAAGTTCCTCTCTTCCAATTGGCATACTCATCTTTGATTATTGGAGATGAGTCGTCAGTTGCACGATGAGGTCGGTCCTTAAAGAGTACCTCATGCAAGTTTTCTTCATAGAGCACAAATTTGATTTTTCTTTTCCATGAAACAAAGTTTGTCCCATCAAACCTTTCGGTTTTCAGGATTTCAGAGATGAAGGTACGAACAGCCATTATATTTATATTATCAAGCACAAATAAGAAAAGACTCCTAATGGCAATCAAGTAAAACTAGTTTTGATACCAATGAAAGAAAGACCTATGTGATCTTTTGCCGGGGAAATACAATTTTTTTTTTTAATAATAATAATCAGCCCTTATAATTTTGTCAACAAGATCACTTACAGATGGTCTAATTACAAACAATAGAAATTCCAAAAATAAACAACACATCAATAAAATAAATCTCAACTACTTGATGCCATTTATACAACCTAATATTGTGTTTGAGAATATAAAATAAAAAAGCAAACAATTACAAGAAAAGATGTTGGAGATTACCTCAACCGGGCTCTTTACACCTCACATCGAGTCACCATCTCCAATGGCTCGGGATCAGCGGTTTAGCTTCAATATCTTACCGAAAAAGCTAAATTTCGGCCAAATTAGGTAACCACCTTTAAATCTCTACAAAACCCTAACTCCAAAATAATTAGGCTCAAATCCTAATTTTCTCAACCCTTATATTAGATCACGAAAGAGAGAGTCTCTATGTTGGGGAGTGCTCCCTTGAATCTTTTTAGGAGAGAGAGTAGAGAGAGAAAATTAGAGAGTAGAGAGAGAGGGACGTCGCCCATACGGAAGAGACAGAGAGAGTTTATGGGAGAGAAAGAGGTGCGTAAAGATGGGAGAGAGCACCCCTATTTATAGTGAAATTTTGGCCTATGGTTTTTTTAGGGTTTCACATAGTTTGCCCCTTTCTTGAGATTGATTATGGACCGTTGATCAATGTGACTTGTGGGGTGAAAGATCTGAGTCATCCATTCCATAGATGGGCCACCAACATTATGGAAGGTGCATGGACCATTATCCCCCTTTCCTTAAACCATTTTCCCATCAATATATTTAAATAAATTAAATCCATTAAAGATGTAGTGTATACCATAAATTGCATATTTCATCTCATATTTTTCATAAGAATATTTCAAAAAATATCAAGTCAAGATACTCCTTCAATAATCAAGATAAGATATGGTCAATATTTCCTAATCAGTATTTGACCATATGCTACAAGATATAGTTACCATATTTAATAAACTTGAAGACAAAGCAACAAGAGAAGGTACCCAAGGGTGGGGCATGCCACCCATGTTTGGTATGTGGGGCCCCACCTAATACGCATATGGTGGGCCCATGTGCACTATGAGCCCCCATATATTTTTTTAATAAATATTTTAAAATTAAACAAAATGAATTTTAAAACATTATAACTTTGTAAATTAATAGCTTCATTTTTATAGGTCCAAAAATAAGAAATAAAATATCAAATGACTTATAAAAATTCAAATAATAAATCTAAAATATTTAATAATAAAATTAAATTAATATAATGGGAAGTGGATCTATATGGTTTAGGAATTCTATCAACGATCACGGGGTACTCCACCTTCAACTATAGACTACAAATCACACTTGTTTTATCAAACCGACCTAGTGTTTCTCATGATCCACAGTCCAAGTAGAGGCTCATTAGCGGGTCACCAAAGTCTGGCCGATAAGCCAAGAGGTCGCAATCCCAGTTTGTGGATTACAGGTCCTCTCCTAGAGACGAGTCAAGGTCACTACGACCTGATGCGACCACAGCTTTATGGCCCATAGGGGTATCTCTCGCACATGCATACACTTCATCCAAATGTGGATATCTGGCTTTCCCGAACGATTTATCAATATGCATGCCATGTGATGGAACATGGATGAGGTTTTGGGTCTCGTTTCAGTAGGCCTACCATCACACACAAGGGTCACACAATCCCTCGGCTCTCTCATCTAGGCATAAGCTCCGATCTCATCCAGGGCTAACCCAAAATCTTCTTCGGTTAATTCTTTATGCCCAGGTACCTTGGGTTTTCCAACCGTCTGGCCTAGATCGATAAGCACAATCCGGTATAAACAAACATCATTTGCTTAGTATGGTCCTCGAGGGACCACACTCCCACTGGGTTTATATTTCACTATAATAAAAGTATTTCAATACACACTCATAAGGCCTTTAAAGACCACATAAACCCAACATACTGGACAAGTTTGGGGTGAATTGGGTCACTCATAATCTGTGGCTTATTTATTCAGGCAATCAGTGAAATGTGTCACCCCAGAAATACTGTGATCCAATTCTAAAGTGGATGTTTTATTCATACTAAAACTCCAATTCATTCTATCTAGAATTCTAAAATTCATTTTAGCATCATTTTCTAATGAAAAGTAAAATTGGAGTTTTAGCTTCTTGGATTGGCACTCAAACAACTACAGGGTCTATGTTCAATTTTAAGAGGGTAAATTTTTAGGCAAATAGAAAATGTATAAATTCTTTTTTCTTTTTTTTTCCTTTTTTTTTTGGGATTTGATCACTAGGTTGAGGACGTTATATCCTCAAACCATGGGTCTTAAAATACCCAAGGTAGGGATATTGCAGCAGGGAACGTTTTGTACTAGATGAACATACCATTTTTTGACTTCTTGATACTTTTTAGGAATATTTAGTCACCCATATTTTACATGAAATATTTTAGCTTTTAGTGATCCACTCGTAGTTTTGGATAAATTATATGTTTCTACCATATTTTTCTTTTTTAATTTTACCAGTGGAATTGTGATCATCTTTGAAAGTATCCCATGGTCGCCACCGGTTCAATGTACCATAATCACATGTTATCTTATTTTTGCAACCATTGAATTTACCATTTTATGTCATGATCAATATAATTTTTATTCTTCGTTAGTTTATTATATAGGCCAAAATTAAATTTTACTTTCCAAACACGAACATTCATACAAATTGTTTTTTTATTGCGTAAACCGCTGACCCCAATAAGTTGAGAAAAAACTTTGACGTGATGATGATGATCGTTTTGTATAAAGCATTTTGCCTTACAGGACAAGATCTGTCCTTTGTGAAATTGCAATCTGAAATTTTGATTATTTAAAAACAAAATCAAACAAGGAAAAGAATAAGAACCTGGAAGCTTCCTTTAGCACCTCCTTTGGAACGTTTCCAAATTTTATTGGAAGTATCCGAGAAGTGTAACAGTCTACTAGGGTCTGGTGCTCCAATCTAGGTACAGATGATCATGAATATGAAAATAAAATAAAATTTTAAATATTTAAAATGTGATTTTTTTATAGAAAATTTCTACACTGTCTAAATTCATTTTAACCTTGTAAGTTTTTTTAAAACATTTATTGTTAATGAGTCAACGGGTCTTGCACCCGCTGACTCATGAATGATTTTTCCGAAATTCAATACAGCCATAACTTGCCAGTACAAAAACCATGTGTATACAAATTCCAACAAAAATTTACAAAATTTCCAATAAAGAAAACATAAATCTGATATTGCTTCTCCAAGAAAGAACTTTAAAATCTTTATATATATCTTCATCCTTATATATATATATATATATATATATATATATATAGATAACTTCTTTTTTAAAAGATATACTATTCATTTTAAAATAATCTTGTTAAAAAATAAAAAATTAAGCTTCATATTTCACAAAGATGCTAGGAAGCATGACAGTAAAGCACCCACATGGAACAATTATATTTTTCCAAAACTAAATTACACAAGAACGAGACCATTCTGACAACCAACCAGGGTTGAAAGAAACACACCATGAGACCATTTATTTTTATTACAAAGGAGGTCACAATCCTTCCTACTTATTAGATGTTAAATTAGATGGCTTGAGATGTTTTATAAATTTTAAAATATTTTTTATAAATTTTGAATCTAGTCAATGACACTCTTACAATCATCCTATTTGAAAAGTAAATAACCTATTTGTATACTTTTCTTTTTTAAAAAGAATGAGACATTTCTAACAAATCTCAACACCGCATCACAATACCACATCATCCAAACCTTTTCCCAATTTATTCAAGAGAAAAGTTTATGTAGCGCCGAGGCTCCAAACAATCAAATTAGAGCCTATCACAAAAAAATCATTGAAAGAGGTTGTCTTGAAGTCCAAATATCTTCACATTGATTATCTCGACATCAAGATGCATGGACATGAGAAAAAAAAAGATTTCAAGTTTTGGAAATAGTATATTTTTTAATGCATTTTTGGACCGTCAATTTTCAAGATTTTCAAATTTTCATAGATCTGTCAATCTATATTATTTTTTAAGCTTTAAAATTTATTAATAAGGTGAAAATATATTCTAAGGCTATCACAAAGATTTCTAGTATTGAAATCACATTTCTCGATACTATTTAAAAGTAGGCTCTAATTTGATTGTTTAGAGCCTAGGCTCTATACAAACCCCACCCTTTATTTAGAGGAGTACAAATAAAAAAACCAAGGAAAAAAAAAAGAAGGAAGAACAACGAAACAAGCGTATATCAAAAAGTGGGTCCTCAGGAAACGAGGATAGGGCCCCCGATAAGTTGCCTTTCAAGGATCCATCACTACCGTGCAAAATCTTGGAAGACATGATATCAATAGCTTTAATTTGAAATTATAGAGATTTACCACTTTCATAATAATGTAAGTTCTTCAACACCATGCGAACATATGAACCATTTCTGAAATCAATGCCTTAATTTGAAATTCCGGATTTAGCGACTATTGTAACGAGAACTAATCCTCCATGAGAAGTATATATATTTGGAAAGGTTTATATGTTCCCCCTACAACATAGAAGATCTATTCTTCCCTTACCATCCAGCCGTTCAATTTTGATAAATAGAGCCACTCACCATTTGATCTTAGATCCGACATCTCAAAGTATTTTATTTTTAGTTTTTTTTATACAAATTTTATGAATATAAAATTTGATATGCACCATCTTCTCATTGGTTCGCACCTATAAAAAATATTTTAAATAATTTTTTAATAAAATATAATGACCAAAATACCCCTTAAAATTTTCAGAGGTATTTTAATCATTTTATTTTATTGAAAATATTTTTTTTTATATTTTTTGCTAGTGCAATTTTAATAGAAGATTTGATGTACAAAATTTGGTGTTAAAATAGCTTGTCGAAAAAAACATTTCAAAAAAAAAAATTGTAGCAACATAACATTGCGATTGAGGCAATCTTAACCCTTCATTCAAAATGGAAAGTTGGATAAATGGAAGTATATAAGTTTTACGTTATATGAGAAGCGGAAAGCGGGAAAGCTTACCCTTTATATACGATGAGACCATTTACATTTGGTTCAAGGTCACCCCAACCTATTGGACATAACCAGGCAGCATATTGTGAACCATGCTCGACATCTAAATATATTTCTCAAAATTCACTCCTTGCCGCCCGACCTCACATCTAATGGCTAAGGTGATTCTAATCTTCTTAAACCTAATATAAGCAGTCTTATGGTTTAGAGTCCCTTGTATTTGCCAAGTTCATGCATCCAAGTAACTCTACTTAAAAATTCTTTTCAACAATAACCCCAATAACATCAATTATGATATTATTTATTAAAATAATTGCTACTACTTTTTTTTTTTTTCACTGTCTTCGTTGTTGTCATTACGACAATCGTCGAATTAGCAAAAGTATCTCTTAGCAGTACTACTAGTTAGTTTGTTTATGAATATCCTTGAAAACATATCTCCTAATCTACTGCACATATAGAAGTACACAAACACAAGAAACACTGCATTTCTTGAAAGAACAGCAAATATCCAAAGAATGAGACAAAATATTGCAAATTAAATAGCTACAATTCCAAAATAGTAAAACATTGGGCGAAAAGAATTCAGGCACACATATTCTTCCAACAAGCACAAATATTCACAGAATATTTGAAATATTTGAAGAATATTGCCAGAGGCAACGTAATCTGGAAGATACTTTTCCCAAACAAACAAGTCCAAAAAATATATGATTCGTGTAAACAATTTTCAACAAAAGCCCTACAAGTTCTACGGCCAGTATATACCTTTTCGCCACTAAAGAAAATCCATGCAAACAAAACCTAACTACGACCTTCTAATAATACTACTCTCTCTCTCTCTCTCTCTGATCACACAAACAACACTCCCAGTGTATCTCTCTCTCTCTCTCTCTCATCACACACAGACCACTCCCAGTATCTCTCTCTCACATCACACACAGACAACACTCCCAGCAGCTCTCTCTCTCTCTCTCTCTCTCACTTCCTGCCACAGTTGAAGCCATGGCAAATAGACAAGACGATGATGAGAATCAAGGCAATCAGAATACCCAAAACAATCAGCTTTATCTTCATATTCTGCAACCACATCTTCCTCCTCATCTGTGTACCGTGTGTCCTAAAGTTGTTCGCCTGCAAAAATAACAAACAAGAAAAGGAGCCACAAAGACAGTCAGAACAACAAATGGGCAAAAAAGCAGAAGGTAATGATCCATTAAAACAAGCAAAAAGATGGTGTCCGGTGTCTTACCTGATCTCTGAGAGTGTCTGTCTTATCGACCAGAATCTCAATCTTCTCCCCTCTATCCAGGACCTGCATGTGACCAACAATGAAATCTTACTTGCAGAACAACATATGCCAGGGATTGAAGCCAAATTCAGCATAGCTAATAAAATCAATGTTTATTTTGCAGTCCAAGTAGGAGTGAACCAAAGCAAGCACGTGTCCTAGTAGATAGATAAATAGACAGAGAGAGAGAGAGAGACTCCAGACAAAAAGGACTTGTGAGAGTGTGTGTATGAGAGACATGAACAGTCTCCTGCTGTTCAAAAAGTTCATGAGTTGCTCATACTTCTGGATGGATGGACCGTGTCAACTGTCAACAATCAACTTTGATCCAATGGACCAAGAGAAACTGAGGCAGAGCATCTACACCTAAAAAGGTCATCAAATGCCATGGGATACACCTTCAAATGTGCTCACCTTGTTCATTCTGCAGATTAAAATTAAGAATGTAAGTGACTCATGTTCGGAATACTCCTCTCTCTCCCCCCCACCACTAGGCTCACCGACACAATCCCTCTCCCTCTCACCCCTGAAAGCCTGCTCCCTCAGCTAGGGCTCCTTAGGCTTCCGCTTTGCCTACCCTCTCCCACAAGGGAGAGGGGGGGCTCCAGGCCCCTTAGCTGCAGTATACAAAGTTTCCTGCCCACTAGCATTGGTGTCCAATCATCCAGTGGTTGCCACTCAGTCTGGTCTTCCCTCTCCCATGAATTTTTTTTTGAGAGAAGTCTTCCCTCGCCCATGATTCCCATCCAACCCCCCAACCACCTGCCCCACGGGAAGCTGGCTTTCTCATCTCCTACACCACATCCCCTCAAACCCCTCCCTCATGCCCTTCCCTCTCATCCCTATGCCCTCATCGCTATCAACCCCTTTCACCCTACTGCACCCTCAAACCCCCTCACATGGAACCTACATGGGTCCTGCAGACTTCGAAGTCTGGGACAACTCCCTCTCACCCTGTGGACCTCCTCTCCTGGAATCGCCTCCTTCCCCACCTCCACCCTTTCAAGCCTCACATCTTGGCCCCAGCATCACAGGCATACCCTTGCCCCCCTCGTCTAGGCCCCATGCACAGTAAGTTGGCCATTCCAGTGTCAACATCCAAGCTCCTCACGCCGAGTTCCTAACATGAGAGGCACATCCTGTCCAATAGGCCATGGGTCCATTTGTTCCAACCTCTAAGGGTTCCACACTCTGATACAAACCCCACTATCCGGTTATATCCTCCTATTCGAACCTCGTTTTGTCCAAAGAATCAGAGTTAGAATCATGCTACTTACTGACTCAGATGAGATAAGAGGATAAACAGAGCACAATCCCAAGGGAACATCAACAAAGTCCTCAAAGCCATGCCTCTGTGTTACGAAGGTTACGAGGCCGACATTGGAGAATTTCTTAGAGCCAACGCTGCTAAGATAAAAGATAAAGGTACTAGAGAGGTACATAACCTCGCCTTTGGGGTCTGCTTCAACAGAGTAGATCCTGGCTCCTCCTTGAACCCCTCTCCTGGCTCACCTTCCCTGGCTGGCCAACCACTAGGTGGTCTTCTCCACGCCCACCCAACCCCCCCACCCCCCCTTCCTCCCCACCCCAAAAAAAAAAACAAAAAGCCAAACACCAGATCCTTAATGAAGATCAATGTATGGAATATCAAGGGCATGGGCGACCCCAAGAAAAGAAAAGGCCATCCTAGCCTTTTCTGGAAAGTTATCCCCCGATGTGCTAGCCCTCCTCGAGACTCAGCGGTCCTCCCATAGCCACTTTTATATCCGCAAAGTGTAGGGCCACAGGCCCTGTCAATGGGAAGCTCACGATACCAGGGGCCCTCAGGAGGTATTCGGGTCGTCTGGGACCCAAGCCTTCACCAACGTTTAGATGCTGTCATAGCGTCCCACTCAGTGACCATCTCCCTTTCTCGTGTCTTGAACAGGACCCCTTTGCTGTTCTCGGCAGTTTACAGCCTCTATCCACACACTTAGACAGCAATCGTGGGACAAATTGGACAGCGCTGCCCCTAGCAACCCAAAGCCGTGATGAATAGGTCAATGTCACGAGGTCGAAACCCATGAGAGAAACAGGAATCATAACCTCACTAGCTCTATGTTGATTTCATCTTTAGAAACAACCTCCTTGAAATCCCACTGAATGGAGCAAACTTTACCTGGTCAAACCCTTCGAACTCCCCCTCCCTTTCCAAAATTTATCGGTTCCTCATTTCTCCTGACTGAGATGATTTCTTTCATGGGACCCGCTCTTTAGCCCTACCCAAGCCAACCTAAAATATAGACACATAACACTGCTCTGGGATCCACAGGTGCTAGGCCCTTCTGGTTCAAGCTATCCTTGCTCAAAGAGGCCAACTTCTTCTCCCTGGTGCCAATGGTGGAAATCCTTCACTGGCTCAGGTTAGGTGGGGTTCAAATTCCAGAGAAAACATTAATTACTTAAAGAGATCCCCATTGGAGTAAGGATCTAGCAGGCAAGTTTGAACCCACCAAGAAGGATCTTTTAAACCACAGAGTTGAACTTGACTCTCTTGAAGAGACCACGGAGCTTTCCCAGGCAGAGTGAGAGAGCAGATCTCAAGCTCAATTGAACCACCTTATTCTCAGGAAAGAAGAGATCTCCTGGTACCAGAGATCCATAACCAAATGGCTTAAGTTTGGTGACCGGAATACCAAGTTCTTCCACATGATTGCCAACCATAGACGCAGCAAAAACATAATCACCCACATTACAGTTGGTAGTCACACTTTCAGCCAACCAGAAACAGTTGAAAGAGCATACGACAAATTCTTTAAGAAGCTTTTCTCGGTAAAAGCCACCCCAATATCCAATATGAACGATGTGTCATTTCTCTCCCTCCTCCAGGATAGGGCAAGATGGCTCAAGAGACCTTTACCAAAGACGAGATCCTTAAAACCATTAGAGATCTCAGCAAGGGTAAAGCTCCTAGCCCAGATGGTTTCCTAGTCACGGTTGTGTTCACTCTCGCCACATTACCCTGGCCCATTGTTGCTTGTTCAGTTTAACAAAGCCTAGTGGGAGGCCGAGGTCTCAGTGAGGAGATTATCTACACCACAACCCAATTGGCAAGCCAGGGTTAAGGAGATTATCCACACCACAACCCAATTGGCAACCCATAAGTTTGGATTTAGCAAGGTTTACTCTGAGGCCAGTGGTAAGCTTGAGGAATTTAAGGTATAACCACAAGTACCCAACTGTTATTCATAGGCTCCACGAAAGATCAAGGTGTCCTTGGCATATTGCAAGTGCAAAATAGTTTGACCATGACTGCTGACTTTGAAACCTTTTCGGAGGCTGTACCAAAACAGCCTCCCAAAGGTTCTACTGTAGACCGGCTACCAAGGCAAGCAGAAAAGGAAATAGTTGGTCTCCTTATTGGAGCCCCTTGGAAGAGGGGAAGAAGCCCTTAGGCATTTCATTGATGAGGATCCAAATTGTTATGCCGAGGTGCAACCTTTGATCCAGTTCCTCCAAGTGGGCCCGAAGCCTATTTTAGACACAATTTCATCGACTGTTGTCTACTCCACATGATCGTAAGCTTTTTTAAAGTCAGGCTTGACCGCCACTCCTGGGGATTTACCTTATGGGCTCATAACCATAAATCTCGACCACTGACTTCCTCAACAGTTGGAAAAACATGTCGTTAACAAGGCCTGAATGTATCTCCCAGTCCTCCCTTAGGAGACCCCTGGAGACCAATCACAGAACTTAATTTTAATGGTTGCTCCCTTGGCAACCTTGGGCCCCACAGGTGTTGGAGGCCTTTTCTGAGACCATAATAATAACATCCTTCACTCGTACTCCGGCCATATTGGCATTGCTGATGCCACCAAGGGAGAAACAATAGCACTATTCAAGAGCATCAAGAGGTACAAGCACAATTGAAGGGACTCCTTGGTTGTTCAAGGAGACTCAGAAAATGTCATTGCATGGCCTAAGGTGCTTCCACCTGCCCGTGGCACTTGCAGCACATCTTTGCAGATATTTAACTCCTTTGCAGGCATACTCATATCTCCTTTCAGCATACATGGCAGGAAGGCAACTATAGCGGGATGCACTTGCAAAAGGAGGAGCGGCTGCACAAGTTTCCAGTGGAAACCTTCTTAATCCCTTTCAGCCAGGCTCCCCAGTTTTGGTATTTGGTATTTTTTTTTTTTTTTGTGTTTTTTTTAAATACTACTTTGTTATTTTGTTTTTTGGTTCCATACTTCATACAAGAATTCTCATCCAGAGCTCTGCTTTTGTATATAATCTCACAGCAGCCCACTTTATCCGGGCCCAAGCCTTACATTGTAAATTTTTTGGTACAGCAATACAAATATGCTGTCAACTTTTCAAAGAAAGAAAACAAAAAAGGTCATCAATCTTGAATACAATAGGAGGGATACGACAAAGGTTCCAACCAAAACCAAACTTACAAAGTCCTAAAGATAAATTAGAGCCCCATGTGAACTAAATCTAGGGTTTCCAATTTGAAAATTACAAACTAATAGCCAATAAGTATTAAGATCCACGTCATCAAATGGACAGATGTTTGCCTCACTAAGAAAATGGGCAGACTCATAGTGAAAACTCAAGGAAGCAAACTTAGCTTGATGCAAATTCCATTTGAGATGTTCAGAAATTGGGCTAGTTAGAATTTTTTTTTCTTTATAGGGTGTGTGGTTGGACTTGTTTATTTATTTTTATAATTGTTGGGATTAGTTTTGAGAAATATACATGTAGGTGGTTAAAAAGGGATTTTTATTTTGTCATGGGCAAATTTTAAAGGGTTTTAATTTCCTTTTTTTTGGTGTAGGACGCTTTCCTAGTTTCTAAGATTTCATTGTCCTACTTTGATGAGGATTGTTAGCTAAGCTAGAATAAGTAGATCGGTAGAGGGTTGGTCATGTGAAGGTCAGATAAAATTCCTAGAAACGAGGATATAGGAGAGAAACAATAGGAGAATTAGGGAAAGGGGGTAATTTGCATGACCCATCTCATGCCCGGGTAAAATTTCCCTTAAACCCATCCCATGCCTGCATAAAAGGGCATCGTTGTGTTAGGTGGGCAGCCAACATAAAATTTTGTCAAAACCTTTCATCAGGGAAAGGGGGTAATTTGCATGGATTTTACATGGGAGTAATCCAAAATTAATAAGTGGTACATGATGTAAAGAGAGAAGAGAAAGAGAAATACATAGGGGAGAGAGAAAGAGAGTTATTTTTATTATTTTTTCTTAAGGCATTTTGTTTTGTATTTAAGAGGGAGAGGCTTATGTGTTTCGGAAACCTTTTTTTTGTAAAAGCTAATTTATGAAAGAAGAAAGAGAGCTTCATCCTCCCTTGGCTTGATTTACAGCCATTGTTTCTTTCTCCATAGTTGCTAAATTTTGCTTGTTTAAGATTGAAAGAAGACCAGATTTAATTTCCCAAGCTCCTTTCACATCATAGCTCTACTCAGCAAATAGCATATTAGCATCAAGGAAGATGGATCTATATGTGTAGTTGTACAACGGATGCAAAATGTACAAAGAATACTAGTCAATCTCATCAACAATTGAAAACTCAATTCCTATAGGAAGACAAGGTTCTCTACCTTTATCATTCTATATTTTTTTAATTGTTTTCTCATGTTTACTTATTCTATGCCTTGTTAATGATATCTATACAGATAACGAAAAAACAAAAAAACAAAATCTTAAAAGAAAGAAAAAGATGGTAGCATTAGAAGTTGAAACTTGACAAAAGTTTGATTGAAAAGCCTCACAACGGATTCAAATTCTAACAACACTAGCAGAGCTCTAATGTGTATATGTTAGAGAAATTTAAATTTTACATTTCTGCCAAGCTAAGGTGAATGTGCAAAATTTTTTAAGGAAATACAAAGCTAATCACATGGCATCAATAAATTTCAGATTGACCAAAAAGTGTCTCTATTTCACTCAAAACTAGCACATTTCAATAGGAAGTCATTTGCACTGGACCATGATAAATTTGGTCTAGAAGGTTTACAGATTTAAAGTATAACAAGTGAATTCTAAACTTCCATCTATCCCGATTCCCGCAAAAAGTTGATTAAGCATCCATATCATTCTCATCAGCAAAGAATGCATACAGAGCATCCAGAAAACCTTGCTAGTTCACAAATGACGACTCACAAACAGGACTTCTAAAACAGCTGCACAGATCACAACTGTTCTTAGGAAAATTAAATGTTCATTGTTCGCCTAAGGAGTCATCACAATAATATTTGGCTGCATGTCCAGACATATTCTGATCAAGGACAAAGCCCCAACGCCCATACACAATCCATGGAAAACAACAAATCATATATGAAGTGGTTCTATACTCAGGCTTGCTAAAGGACTTCAATATTCTGAAATTTAATAATAGTGGTAAGCTTCATAACAAGGTCAGATTGGTTTATCTGCTTAGTTTTATTTCTCACAGAAGTAAATCGTCCCAAGCCCTAAGTTCCTGTCTCTGTTGAATACAAAGAAATAAAAGCAAATCTTAAAATACTATTCACTCCAGTCCCCTGACCAGGAAAACTTATGCAGAAGCATGCTTGAAATGAAGCAGGGATTAAATAAAAGTGCATCATCTAAAATATTCTACTGCAGTATATACTGCAGAGAAGTAAGCCTGTCGAAATAATAATCTCATGAAGATGGCCTCATCTTCCATTTAGAGCAAACAGGATGCAGAATGCTAGCTTATATTGGAAAGTCGGCTATTCACCTTTTCAATGTTTTCCATCATAACACCTTTAACTTCAGAAACCTGTGCCTTCACTTTCGCGAGCTTGCTTATCTCTTCTGGGTGGTCAACACAGTATTGCATATGCTCTTTCAATTTTGACCTGAAACATTAAGAACAATTCCATAAATATAGCACTGGATAATAAGCACCATATATATTTTAACCACATGAATTAACAAGCAATACCCAAAATCTTTGTTGAGGCTATTGGCTCCAGCAGTTGCTGCCTTGCCACCTCCATATCTCTTAGTGAAATCTTCTTTGATACGCTCCAGACAAGCCATAGGGACCTGCCTTCCGACCGACTCAACCGCCACAACACAATATGCTATAAAACAAGACAAATGACAAAAAAGATCAACAAATAAATAAGTAACACTTGGTAACTTTACAACAAGACATGTAAGACCCATTGTCAAAACCTAGGGAATTCATGTGTCTTATAGAAACAGTAGTATTTCTGAACGTTTTGTGAAGGTGACTAAATAAGCAAATAAAGACATTGCCTCTACGTGAAGTGTGTATTACGAAATACTCAAATAGTAAAATTATAATCTTCATTAGGGAGTAATGCTGGAAATGAAAGCCCAAGCTCCATAGTTCTAGGGTGGAACATTGTCACAAATTGGTCATTACATCTCCTTGAGAGCGCATGGTGCCAACTGAATATGGAACTATCCTCAAGATCAGATAGTCCAAACCAATGTTAAAAAAACAGGGCCAAATAGCACTAGGCCACCAAGCCGCCCCGCTCATCTAGGCCCAAGAGGCCTTTCCTGGGCGGCCTGCCTAGGTGGGCCAAGCGCTGCCCAGGCTTTTTCCTTGCCTAAGGGCAGAAAATGCCCTCAAGCAAGTAGCATCTTGGATCCCTGTTCCCCCTCTTAACTGGAGAAACCCCTCCAAACAAAAAATAAAAACTAAAAAAAGAAACCCACTAACCCCACCCTCCAAAAACCAGAAAAAAAGAAAAGGTTGGTTGGGGATGTGGGTCATTCTCACACCCCCAAAGTTGGTTTGAGACTGGCTTTTCCCAAAAATAAATAACCCTGGATTTATGAAATTTTTTAGAGATTGAAATTTTTTAGAAGTTTGAGAAATCATTATAAGCCTCACTTTTCTTTTAATGAGATTAAAGACTAAATTCTTTTTTTAACTTCTTTTGTATCATTTTACTCTTATGACTTTTACTATATCGTGATTTGGAAATTGGAACTTTAGATTTTTGAATGTGCATGGAGATTGGAATCAATGAATTGTGGACTTCATGTGGTGGACATGTGTTTCATTTCAGTTCTTCAGTATTTGAGTACTTTTATTATATGTAAATTTGAGTACTTCTATTATTTGAAAAATAGCAATGTTATATATTTTAGAAGTTAATTCTCTATGATTGTTACTTTTTAGTTAGTTAAGTTAATCTTACATTGGTGAGTAAATAATAATTTTTTGCAATTGCAAAATGCCATTTAATGATGTCAATGTGTTTTTTAGCGTTCAGGTATATATATTTTGTATATATATATAGCTAACATTAATATAATTTTGTATATTTTCACTATTCCCACCCCACTATTCTTGTTCGTTGCACCAGATTACCCTTGTTGTATCCAATTGACGGAATGGAATGGTGTATAAACAACACTTTTTTTATTCTAATGATACTTCGACATTTATGATATGAGATAAACAAGTTGCTTAACACTTCTTTTTTACCGGATTCTGTTTGGGACAATCAGTCATGAAGGGTTCGATTCATTCTAGAACGACAAACGATTGAATTGGATTCCCAATACCGGAACAGAAGGAATCATTAACAGAATAAGCTGAGCTATTCCAGTTATCCGGAAGGAAAGAAAGGTTGGGATGTGATATATTCACCAACCCCACACTTCTTCCAATACCGAGGATTTTGTAGATATTTCAGTGATGCTTAAATATACACAGCAAATACATACATACATGTGTGTTTGGATCACCTCGAACCTTGGGAACCCCCCTAGGCACCCAGACCGCATGGGTGCTGCCAGACTTTTTCTTCTTTTTTCCTCCAGCCAATAACTTTATTTGGTATAACAAATAAGTATCATGACACATATGGGACACTCAACATAGAATTTCACAAGGTAATTTCAAAATTATAAGAACAATTAATGAACATAACCCATTTAAAATGAAAAGGGTGTTTTGCAAATCCACAGTTCCATCTAGAATACTTTGGAGATCTGTGATTAACTATAAAGCACAATTTTGCTATAACTTAAATCAATATTGACAAGATTCACTTAGGAAGATAACCAACATGTGGAAGGCACACCAACATACAAACGTTGAGATTAAGCAGCAATGCAAGACCGTTTTCCATTTCAAATTTCTAGAGTTACAGAAACACATCATGCATATAAGTATTTGATTCCTTTGTATAAAAAATGAACTAATTATCTCAACAAACCCATCAATGTAAAATATTTCAGACGAATCTTGTGCGTCCAGAATTTCTAATCTTGTGTAGAAGGAGCTTATCAATGTAAGATTAAGTTCATGGTAGCTAGCATTACCACCAAGTCGCACCAGCACACGAACATTGTTTACAAGACCATTTTCTACTACTCTCTAAACTTAAGAAAACATATTACACATTTAAGAGTTTTCTTCCTTTGCCAAGAAAATAAAAGAATGATCTGAACAAACCTGTCATGAATGTTCTATTTGCTAGTCCCTCAAATAAGGTGCGCATCCATGCAATATAAAGTTCATGGCATCCAAGATTACCACTACGATCAAAAGTTATTCACTAAGCTAAGCTCATGAAGAAGAAAGGTATTTCTAAGTTATAGGAGAAGACATAATACAAAACTATGAGAACATCGGGTATTCAACCCTGAAAAAAATTATTCTAATAAATACCCAGAGATAAATCGGAAATGCCACACAAAATTAAATTGATGTTTCTACTCAAAATTAAAAAAATAAATAAATAAATTCTAGCAGCAAAGCTAAATCAACGGCTTATGATGATCCATAAATTTCCACAACAGAATGCTATTACTAGAAACCAATCAACTAATGGTGCCAAGAAGAACGCAAGATAAAACTAGTTGAACTCTAGACCAACATCAACCTAAATGAAAATGAAGCCCTAAATTACATACAAATACAACGAACCAAATACTAAGTGTGGCCTATTAACAAAAGAAATAAGGAATCAATCCATACTAAAATGATGCAATCTAACCTTTAACCCCACCAAAAAAAAAAAAAAACCCTCAAGTCAAAAGTACATTATAATGTAATTAAAGGCTAAGAAGAAGGAACTAACGTAGTTTTAAAATTATTTTATATTTCTCAAGCTTATATTTTTTGCAAGCTAGAAGAACAAAGTAACAAGAAACTACATGAGAATGTAGGGAAAAAAGATGCGATTCTTACTCCACAAAACAAGCAATCCCCTAAATGAAGCTAATGCTTTTCAGATAAAATCAGAATGAATGAAAACTTAGATATCCCAAGGGAAAACAAGGAAACTATACGCTAAACTAAATCAAAATGACTTCACAAACATATAAGTGAATAAGAATGGCATCTCTGGATCAGCTATTCACAAAAAACTTATAAATTTTACAAACCCCTCTCTTGAAAGACCTATATTGAGATCATGCACTTTATATATGACTCAAATAGCAGAGATTACTTTCAATATCCTATTCACTTTCTAGCAATGGAATTGGAAAAAAAAAGAAAGAAAACAGAAGTTCTTATCAAGCACATCATTCCTTTGAAAACCAACTTATTCCTGAATGAAACTCTTGACATCACCACAAAAAATTAGTTTGATTTTAAGATATATAATTATGCATGAGTATCTAATTCAACCACAGAAGAACAAATTGACCTAAAACAGCACGATCACCTATAAACATTCAATTAAATTATCATTTCAGATAAAATTCACGTGAAAGTTCCACTGATATAACAGAAACAGTGAAATCAAACCCAGAAAACACTGTAGAGCTTGATTTTCTCATGATACTTCGCAAAAGTTATTCACTAAGCTAAGCTCATGGAGAAGCAAGGCATTTCTAAGTTATACGAAAAGACATAGTACAAAACCATGAGAATATCAGAAATTCAACCCTGACAAAAAAGATTCTAATAAATTCCTGGAGATAAATTGGAAGTGCCACACAATTAAATTCTAGAAGTAAAGGTTAAGCAACAATATATGATGATCCACAGCTAACCATAACAGCATACTAGGAACCAATAAACAAATGGGGCTAAGAAAAACATGAAATAGAACTAAATGAACTCCAGACCAACATCAACCTAAATGAAAATGAAACCCTTTATAGATCACCAGATTTACATTCTGAGAAGGAAAATAACTAATGCCAAAATCAAAGACAGAAACTTAACCACAACCAATGACATAGAATCCCCTTATCCTCTAGAAGAAGAATACATACAAATACAATGAACCAAATACTTAGTTCAGTCTATTCACAAAGGAAACAAGGAATCAAGCTATACTAAAATGATGCAGTCTAAATCCCCGATCCTCATGCCAAAAGTACATTACTATACAATTAAAGGCTAAGAAGAAGGAACGAATCTAAGTTTTAAAATTAGTTTATGTTTCACAAGCTTATATTTCTTGCAAGCTAGAAGAATAAAGGTAACCAGAAACTACAAGAAACAGTAAAAAAATAAGCTTTCCAGATAAAATCAGAATGAATGAAAATCTAGATAGCTCAAGAGCAAACAAGGAAATCATAAGCTGAACTAAATGAAAATGACTCATGTAACATATGACTGAATAAGAATGGCATCTATGGATCTGTTATTCATAGAAAAATTATGAAATTAACAAGGAAAAAGTTTATAT
>NW_006499897.1:1117530-1139934 GCF_000471905.2 Amborella trichopoda | reverse complement strand
CATACTACTATGATGTCATAGTATGATACAACTACACTTCTAGAAGACAATGTTTGTGGTATTTGTATGACCTAAAGTTTTGCACACACACTCTCTTCATCTCAAAAATCAATCTCAAAAAACAAAAAAATAATTTACACCCGATATAAATCAAAATGAGTCCCCTCCAACAATGAATCTAGACCGTCTATATTTGATCAATTTCAAGATCTAGGCCTTTATAATTCAAAATCTTTTTTTTTTTTTAATATTGTTAATCTAATGATAATAAAATTGTCTAACAAATTTATAAATAAAAAAAATCATTCTAAGGCCTAGATATAAGCATCTCACCAAAATGGATGGCCTATATTAATTGGGCTAAAAAAAAAACTTTTTAGGTTGCGTTTTCAAAATTTTCTTCTTTGTGATTGTTCATTAGAATGAAAATAGTGTATATTTTAAAATTTGGATCAAACAAATAGCCCTAACATGGTTTTTGAAGGTTGTTGCATTATATAATTATACAACCGTTGCATAAAATCATTGCCTTTTATATAGCAGGTCTATGGCGGCTTTGATGCCACTCAGGTGGCTTCTGGTCACATAAAGTGGGAAAAGGGGGACCCAAAGGCATCATAGACCTGCTTTGTCCGTGATGGTCACAACGGACATAGAAAATCTATGACGCCTTTGAGCCCCCCTTTTCCCACTTTATGTAGGCCAAAAGGCACCAGAGTGGCTTCAAAGCCGATTATAAGCTCTAGCCTTCTGACCAAGAGAATCAATCTTTAAGATGGATGATTTATACTTTCTAGACCTCATATGTAGTCATGCTGTCTAGCCCGCATAAAACAATTTTCTTTCTAATATATCTTAAGGGATTATATACAATGCGACCGTTTACCTTTGATACAAGGTAGTCAAAATTACTTACAACCATTCGATGTGAAGTTTGATAGTTTGGATGTATCACAAAATTTGAGAAAATTTCTTCTGAAGTTTGAGCTTGGTCAATAAAATAATTGCATCCACTCCACTGGTCATGATTAATGTCCCACCTTTTATCAAAGGTAAATGGTCTCATTCTATAATTTTCAATATCTTAATTGTTTCCCTAAGGCATCATCTGTTACACGACATAATACATTAGAACTAAGGCACCTCTCAAGTCATCAACATTCTTGTGTGCATAATGAAACAAGAGTTACTAAATAAATGATCTATAATACAAATTTTACGAATGTATCAAACGCTCAACATACAAAATAAAATAAAGTGAGAATTATGGGGATATAAATGCATTTCACTATCCAAGTAAACCCACTTTGCACATGTAAAGGACATACATGAAAAATAAAGAAATGTCACACAGATGTTACAAAAAAGTCACCAAATGGGTTCTTTAGATGCCCGATAAAGCGGTCATTTACGTGGCCCATAAAGAGGTCCTTTACATGCCCAAAAAATTACAGAAATATTTAATATTCGCATAACCCCCAAAGTCAACTACAAAAAGGGGTATTTACATGTCTCCAAAATTTTAAAAAATTAATCAATCCAAAAATCCTTTAAACATATGTGCAAATGAACCCCTGCAATTTGCCATATCCTCCATGCGAATGCAATCCCGGAATTTGTCATATCCTCTATGCAACTGCATCCACTTCGTTTGTCGTGGCCTCAACTCGGTTCGAGGTCCTCAGTAGCTCTACAAGAGATAAATGTATTGTAAGTCCAATATGTAAATCAGAAGATAAATGAAAACTAAAGCTAAATACAAACAATTATGTTTATTATGTTCAATACATAAAATAATCAAGCAATTACATCCCAAGGGCCTTCATCGGACAATTACGCTTGTCATGTCCACTCTTATTGCAAACTTTACACGTCCTTTCAATGAATGGTCTTTCCTCCAACTATTTTTTTTTTTTGCGTAGAAGCTTTTGGCCCTTCCTTGCATGAAGGTTTTCTCCTTTTAGTCATTGGTCGTCCAACTGCTCATGCACAGGATGGATCGAGTATGAGGGAGGATGCATCAATTGAGCTAATGTTACCACATACTTCACATTCAGTGGCACTGCAATGTGTGTAGGCTGATGGTGCATGAGTATTTAGTAACGACTCTCTTGTTGCATTGACCTCCTCAGCTAACTTGGAAAAACCCAACTTCATTTTTTCAAATAGATCACCATTTTCTAACACTGGTTTTTCTAACACGTGGGAATTTAGATACAGTCGAACCACTAGCACCACATTTGTCTTTGACACCGTTCTTCGCCTCCATTGGCCACTGGCTCAAAATGTAGTTAGATGGGATCTTCAATACAATTCTCATGTTGAACACTTTAAGTATATGTGAACAAGGGATTCCAATATGCTCAAAGAATCGAGATGTGCATATACACTTCTTCCTTGATTCAATGAACATAACCGTCCGAGGGATTGGAACACCGCAAATGTCTTCCATCTTATATTTGTCATATTCATCATTGCCTTCTTTTAGTTTGCTAAGGCAATTTGAGGACCTTACCACCTCTTCTTGGAACTTTCCAAATACTTTTTGAGTGTATGTCTTTACTGCGTGCTCCTCGATAAGGAAGGCTACCTTTAGAACACGTGTGGATTTTTACTATCTTTCTCTTTTTCTTTGATGAACTTCTTGTTTTGCAACTTTTCAATAACATTCATGAATTTTTGCAAACCTGTACCAGAAGTGACATACATCTTTAAATTGTTAGTGTATACATATGTATCGTGTATATCAATACACATCATTATGGATATGTATGGGTATAGGTCTCTAGTTAGTAATTATCAGTAACGGTTGGTATCTATCCATAACTGTTATTAAGCCATATATTTATATGGGTCTTGTACATTCTTAATCTATTCATTGAATATAGAGAAATATCCTCTCTCACATAGTATCAGAGCCTAGCTTTGCGATCTTGTTTGAGCCTCCCCGCTTCTCTGATCTGTATACAAATGCAAGTATTACTTCCTCTCTCTCTAGAAGCTAAGTCTCTCTGCTCTATACTTCTTTATATATATCTGGCTGATCTACCGTAACTTTTCCCTCTCTCTGTCTAGTATTCTCTAATATCTCTGACTCAGCAGTCATTTCTCTGCATACTTTCTCTCTCTCTTTCTCTCTCAAGCAACTTCAAAATCTTCCTCCCTAAAACAACTTCACAGAAAATACCTCACTTCCACGCTCCCTTTAAGGCAGAGCGCACTCCATCAAGATTTCACAAAACACACCCACAAGAACCCCTGAACCACCTCTTTTCCAAACCCTACGTATCAAGAAAACCCAATATTTTGGATTCCCTAAAAATTTGTTCCAAGAAACTTCACAGGAGTTTCTTGTACATGAGTCTCTCTCTTTCTATAGAGTCGAATTAGGTTTTCCTTCAAACCCATCTTATTAATCCTTAAAAGCATCTATCCAAAAATAAATAAAAATCTCACAAAATTTTGTCATCTCTTTGCTTCCCCTCCCTTACTTTGAATCTTTGTATTGATTTGATTGTTTGATCAAATCTGTTTCTTTCACTGTAAGATCCATCTTATCGTCTCTCAACCTTTTGATTGGATCACTGGAGGATTTCACTCAAAGAATTTATCTGTAGCAATCGCACGTCATGCAGGATTCTGTATTTTTCTCGATGATTCTCTTCTCTCTTGGAAAAGCAAGAAACATAAACGAATTGCTCAATCAACTACGGAAGCAAAATACCGAGCTATAGCTCAAACTACCATTGAGATTGTTTGCTACGTTGGCTGCTCGAAGATATGGGTGTCACTATCTCAACTTCTACTCCACTTTATTGTGACAACAAGGGTGCCATCTATATCTCTAAAAATCCAGAGTTCCATGAGCGCACAAATATATTGAAGTCGATTGCTACTATGTTTGAAAAGAATATCTCGCAAGCACAATTTCCTTACTATATGTGCCCTCCACAGCTCAACTTGCCGAGTTCTTCACTAAGTCTCATCCCCCACATCCTTTCTTGCAGTTTGTTTCCAAACTCTCAATGATTCCTTTCAAATCATATTGAGTTTGAGGGGGAGTGTTAGTGTATACATACGTATCATGTATATCAATACACATCATTATGAATATGTATTGGTATAGGTGTCCAGTTAGTAATTATCAGTAACGGTTGGTATCTATCCAGAACTGCTATTAAACTGTATATTTATATAGGTCTTGTACATTCTTAATCTATTCATTGAATACAAAGAAATATCTTCTCTCACATGAATGACGATCGAACCTTTCACTTTGTTGTGTGGTTTTCATGTCGGTTGTAAACCTATCAGCTATGTATGCATCAACTCATTAAGTGCGACAACCATATAACCACTGAAGCCAACTTTCCTCTTGAAGATCATATTTCTGAATCATAGCCAACCAATCAACCTCTTACTGCTCAACTGTATGGACTGCAGTACACTTCTTGAATTCCTCTAGGAATAAAGGGTGCGCATGTTCAACATGACTTAGATGTGTTTTAAACTTTCTCATGATCTGCCACTTGCAAAAGTGATGATTAGTATTTGGGAAAACTATATACACAGCAGTCGTTATAGCTAAAGCCTGATCAATAATAATTGTACCTAGTTGGCGACCTCCCATTGCCTCTAGCCAGTTCTCAAATAACTAAGTGAAGGTTTGTGTAGTCTCATAGTCTCATTGAAGATGAGAGCACATCTAAGGAAATTTGTGTTAGTGTGATGATTAACTCCAAGGATTGGGCCAACATGCGTACTGAATTCATTTATTTGGTATGTGATGCCAATTATTACCACATCATTAAAAAATATACACTTTGAACCCATAAAGCACTAAACAACCTTCCCACCTCATCAAGTCGAACTCCATAGAAACCAATTCGTAACAATATTACCATCTTTCCCTTTTAGTTGTTTTCTTTTTCTAGTTCTATGATTCTCAAGGTCTTTCTCAATAAAATGGACATTTTCGGCCCCATCGGCCTCTTCAATAAGATTAGTCCATCATAACCCTCTTCAATATGTCAATCACATTTTTCACTGTATTTGGTATCTTTTGATGAGAGCGAATGAATCTAGTATTGCTGGGTGTTGTGAGAATATGATTATATTCTTTTACAAACTTCGCAATAACCATCTATGCTTCTCATCTTTCTTAATACGGATCTTTGCTTGACATCCACGTTTTGTGTGGGGGCGAACATTTTCACTCCCATCAGACATCTCACTACGAAAACCTTGCCTACAACATTCTAAAATCCGACTAATTCTTCCACTATGTTTCTATATGGTTTTTCCCTTTCTTATACCAAACCTTACCAATTTTGCATACTTATTATAATAATCATAGGCTTTGTCTTCGTCACTAAATGTCATTCCTATTGCGGGTTCAATACTTACACCTCTTGCTAGGGCTGCCTCTGCATCTATAAGTATAGGAACTCCTTCTCCATCTATTGTAACTATATCCTCATCAGACGGATAATCATGACAAGCATTATCTACCATAGCCGAGCACCACACTCATGCTCATTTCTTGAATTAGTAATGTCGAGGGGGGAGGAAGGGGATGTTGATATTGATGCGTCAATGACACACGTATAGTATACATGTTTGATGTAATCAAATTACAGAAATAGTGTGTAGTCAAAATACAGAAATTGGGGGAATCAACGAATGTGGGACTTCTTATTATTACAATTATCTTTGTCGATTTTTGTGTATGCTTTCGCAATAATGTTATACTTTCGAAGTTATTATTTGAATTGCCAAAAAATACCAGAATAATTGATGTTTGGTTTTCAATAATTTATTTGTCCAATAAAATAGTTTTGCAATTAACTTATTATTCACACAAAAAATGTATTTCTAGGAAATAATATTCTTTAGACAAAAAAAAAAAATTTCTATCAAAAGATTAATAGATAATTCCCACATAAATATAATAAAAATAAGATCAATACAAATATTTAAAAAAATATATATCATGAATACCCACAAAGAGTGCAAGATTGCAATAACTCTCAAAATACAGAACCTTGATAGCAATGATTTCATTCAAAGGAATGCACAATGCCCTAAAAAATATTATGTCTCCAATATGTATAGCATTTTCTATGGTTCATTTTTTAATAACAAAATTTATATTGAGTCAGGCCTTTTTGGTGATTTATTAACTAAAAAACTTTTTCTGCTCATTGATTTTGCATCTAGCATGTAAAATAGAGGGCTTCATTCACAAATTCCACTTTGGGATTGTTTTGGGTATCAAAGAAAAATATTTGGTGTTTATTCATGATAAGGTTCTATTTAAACTATGATACACTAAAATCACCTAAAAAATTTTGTGTTGGTTTTTTAAACAAAATGGGTTTTATTCTTCATTTGGGTTTGTTGTTTATTCAGGGATTGTGGCTTCGTTAGAGCAAAGAAAATCATACAAATGAGGATAGATGCAGGCGATTTCAACAAGCAAAAATGAACTGAAATTTTATTTTTACTCAGAAAATAAAGTTTTCTAATCAAAGTTAGGATTTTTATGGTGATTTACATAATATAAATCAAATAAAATTGTAGTTACTCACGTATTAAGGTACCCTAATCTTGAGTCCAATGTTTCTCAGCGTGCTTCTTGAGATGTAATAGCCACGGTGAGCCACAGCTACTGAGAGACGAGGGCCGAGCCACAGCTACTCAGAGACGAGAGCGAGCATCAGCTACTCAAAGACGAAGGTGAGAGAGAGAGAGAGAGGGAGCTTCGCAGAGAAAACCTCTGGTTCGCAGAGCACGTGGGAGGAATGGGGTATGGCTGATATTAGCATGCGTTTGAAGCTTTTCAACCAATCACTATTTCGTGAGCGGGGGTTTTAAAGATAAATCATGGTCTTATGTTTTGATTTAATTTAATGGACGGTAGATATAGGGTAGGTGAAAACACTGTTTCCTATTGCCTATAGGCGTTGGGAAGAGTTTTCCTATATATAGTTTATATAAGGTTGCAATTTTATATGTAGAACTACGGATGCACCTCAAAAATCTATCAGAAAAGGTACTTTGATTGATCATCTCGATGTCAAGATATATGACCATGAAAAATAGAAAGATTTTAAGTCTCAGAAATAGTGCATTGTACAATATATTATCTACACTGTCTAATTTCAAGATTTTCATATGTTTATAGATCTACTTGATTTTAACCATTTTTTAAATTTACATTTTTATAATTGGATATAAAAGTAGATTTTGAGATAATCCTAAGCACATTTTACATCAAAATTATATGCCGTGATAAAATTTAAAGGTGCACCTTACCTCTACAGCTACGGATGCATCTGTATGCTAACTGCACTTATATATATATATATATATATAAACTCAAAAAACATAGAGAGGAACTACCTAGACACAGAACTAAACCCGGACCAGAGAGACAACCTGGACCTAAACCGGGACCCGAAGCAGGTCCAAGCTATTGGACTCATACCCAAACCATTAGGTCCAACCCCTGAACCCATACCCGGACCCGAGGTCGGGTCTACCTATCGGGTTTTGGATTCAGGGGTCCCAATTGCCACTCCTACTCTAATATGGTTGTCCATGCTTCTATCCATCTCTCAATTTCTTTTGTTTATGCTTAGATTACGTTGTACGCTCTTCTATTTTTTATTTTTCTTTCATTTTATCCTAGCATTGAGGTTCACCTAAAATTAAAAATGACAAAATCTATAGGCTTTTATCTATGGAAAAGCTTAAAAAATCTAATTTTTACATGGACATGGGATCTAAAACACATTCTAAGTCACTATAAATGCATTTCTACTTCAGATCAATGATTTTTACTGCTCAAAGGTAGATATGATGGTCTACAAAGAATTGAGGGAATTTATGGCAAAAATACCAATATTTTCCCAAAATTGGAAACAATTCCAAACTTTCAAAAACCTCGTCTACACCCTTTCTTACTATTTTCGGGTTTTTTTGGACAAAAATGCCCTTCACAATAGTCTTTCTAAAGTGGTATATATTGCAAGTTTTACGGTAATTAAAATACCGTGAAACTTTTAAGTAATACTACGGTACTTTAAGTACCGTAAAACTCTGGCCATGACCTTGAAGCCAATTTCAATACTTTAAGTACTGTAAAAACTAAAACCCATTATACGACATTTTAAGTACCGTAAAAACGAACTCATATTATATGGCACTTAAAATATCGTAAACCATTTTCTCCTTCTGTTTATATTTATCTCTTTCATCTCTAATTTTATCTCTTATTTCTCTCTCTAATTCTTTTTTTATCTCTTCTTTCTCTCTCTAAATACTTTCTCTCCCTAACTGGGATATTTTGCCATATTCAAATTGGCTCATCTGAGTAATCAAACACTGACTTCGGCTATGCAAAACAGAGGACGTGATCTATCAAAGGAAATGATGATGAGATTGTAGAGAGAGAAATAAGAGATAAATATTACAAAGAATTAGATAGAGAAAGAATAGATAAACATAAAAAGAATTAGAGATGAAAGAGATAATATTATCTAAAGAAATAATGAAGATAAATATTATCTAAGGAAATGATGATGAGATTGCAGAGAGAAAGAAGAGATAAATTTTAAAAAGAATTAGATTGGGAAAGAATTAGAGAGAGAAAGAAGAGATAAAATTAAAGATAAAAGAGCTAAATATAAAAGAAGGAGAAAATGGTTTACGGCATTTTAAGTGCCGTATAACATGAGTTAGTTTTTACGGTACTTAAAATGTTGGGTTTTTTTTTTTTATTGTACTTAAAGTATCGTAATTGGCTTCACGGATGGCCGTAGTTTTATAGTACTTAAAGTACCGTAATATTACTTAAAGGTTTTACGGTATTTTAATTACCGTAAAACTTGCAATATATATTACGGTAGAAAGACTACCGTAAAGGGCATTTTCGTTTAAATAATTGAAAATAGTGAGAAAGGGTATAAACGAGGTTTTTTAAACTTTAGATTTTTTTTTTCCAATTTTAGAAAAATATAGGTATATTTGTGATAATTTCCCAAGAATTAAAATAAGGAAAATGGTTTGATTAGGTTGTAGCCCGATCAAAATATGTAAATCCTCACCTCATAACTCATCGTAAATTATAGTTCAAGCATTGAAAAACCTTAACATCAATCATCTCAATGTGAACATTATGGTTTTGTAAAAAAATTAGGATTTAAACTCTAAAAATAATGTATATTGTAAAAAATTATCTAGAATGTTTATTTCACCCTAAAAATAAGTGTTTATATATTTGCAAGATCTGTACTATTTTTTTAGGTTCAAATCTTATTTTAGGTATTGAAAATTGATTTTAGATTCATCAGGGAGATTTCCATTACTAAAAGTGCTTTTTGAATGCAGATTTAAGGTGAGGATTTATTTTGTTTTCATAAAACCTAGGCCTTATAGAAACTTCATGCTTAAAATAAATGGTCCTAAAAAAAGCTTAAATTAATATATTTCTAAAGTTCAAAGTATATAAAGTTGAGGCCCTAAAGCTAAAGTAAGGCATACATCTAAATAGTGTCGAAATAAGACTTTTTAGTAGTAAAAATCTTTAAAGGATGCCCTGCAAGTTTATTTTCATCTCTAATTATAAAATTTGAAGTTTTAAAACTAGTATAGATCGAACAAATCTATAAGCACTTAAAAGAATTGAAAAAAAGTCTTTAAACACTTAAAAGAATTGAAAATTGACAGCCCATATAATGCATTATAACATGCATTATTTTTCAGACTTGAAATACATTTTTTTTCACGTCTATATATCTCGGAGTTGGCATGATCGATTTGAGCGTTTTTTGACATTGAAACAATCTCTTCTAGTGAATTTTTATATGAGTGTTAATTTGGTTGTTTAGAGCGTCAACCTTATGTGAGTTATTCTAGAATATATTATGGTATTGGTGAATTTAGAATTTACTACTCCAAAGACTTTTATATGTATGCATATGTGATGCCAACCTCTCATGTATTTAATACAAAAGTTTTAAAATAAGACGATTATAAAATATTAATGACTAAATGGTGGTGGAGTTGTGCAAGGGAAGATGGACAATTATGAAAAATATTTTTAGAAGAAACGTATGGATGCAATAGAGAACAAGGGTTGGTGGCTAAAGGTCTAAATGAGAAAGGGGTTTCTACTATTTGAAAAAGCATACTATCACTTAGGGGCTATTTTTGAGGAATTCAATAATGATGCTCGTGCCAAGGGGTAATACAAATTTTTGGCATTCAAAGTAAGGGAAAGTATAGAATGAGATCATTACCTTTGATACAAGATAGTCACAATAATCATGACCATTGGATGTGAAATTGAGTGGCTGCAATTATTCCATTGACCAAGCTCAAACTTCAAAAGAAATTTTCTCGAACTTTGTAACACATCCAAGCTATCAAATTTTGCATCAAATGGTTGTAAAGAATTGTGACCACCTTGTATCAAAGTAACTGGTTTCATTGTATACAATCCCTAAAAGTAAATCGAGGATGGGCCCCTAAAGAGTATTTACCTTGATAATTATGAGAAGGTGGAAGCTGAAAATACTAAAGGGAAAGAGTAAGTGGTTGGAAGTGGATATGACAAGGGCGTGGTTTGTATAAGGCCTAGGCCTTAAACCATCAAAGCATGGTTTAAAAAATCGGCCGTGGCAACTCGGACTCGGCCGAGTAGGTGAGGTGAGTTTTAGGCGAGTAGGTTGTACAACATTTTTTAAACTTCAAATACATTATCATGTGAACTTTATTTGCTTGAATGTTTTATTGGGTAGCTCTATTGCATAATTTTTTACCCAGTTGAGAGTTCGATTGCTACGCTTGTCATTTGTTAGTTCCAAAATTTATTTTTTTTAGATCCAAAAAAAAAAACGGTTGCCCCTGACAATGGATGCACGCCTGCTTACAAGGTTCTGCATCAAGATGGCACTAATATTTTTTCTATTTTCTTTATAAAAAAGGAGCTGGACTCAGGCGAGTTATTCGGACTCGCCTGATTAAATCGCATCGGCCAGGTCGCAAATACCTTGGCCGTGTCGATTTTTTGAACACTACATCAAAGTAAGGCGTGCTTTCAAATAGTGTTGAAAGATGTTGTTTTAATACTAAAAATATTTGTGATGGCTTGAAAATTTATTTTCATCTCTAATTATAAAATTTAAAGCTTAAAAAATAGTATAGATCAAGCAAATCTATGAACACTTGAAAATTTTGAAAAATGACGGTTTGAAAATGCATTACAAGCCAAGACTTGAAATCCATTTTTTCTCATGTCCATGCATTGAGGTTGAGATGATCAATTTGAGGATTTTTTAGCATCAAAACAACCCATTCTAGTGAAATATTTGAGATGCACCTTAATTTGATTGTTTAGGGCCTCGCCCTTATATAAATGTTTTCCATATTATACCATGCTTTGAGGGCCTAGAAGGTAAATTATGAACTGAAAATTGGAAGTTCCTCTTTACTCGGAAGAAGAAAGTTACTGTAAGAAGTTCTAGGTTTTTGTGTTTGATAACCTACTAGAATATTAAAGAAGTTCTGGGTTTTTGTGTTTGTTAACCTATTGAAATGTTAAGTAAGTTTTAAGTATCTGTGTTTGATAATGTGCTGGAAGATTAGGAGGTTCTGGGTATCAGTGTTGGATTAATCGTAGAAGTTATAGGCATGATGTGAAATCTTAAGATTGAGACCTAGATATTATTTATTTTTTAATTAAATTTTTATTTTTTTGAAAGAAAATATCAATTGAAAGTAAAGTACATTGGATTGAGAGAGAGAGAGAGAGAGAGAGAGAGAGTTTAACTGATGAGTGAGAGACGTGTCATAGAGAGAGAAGCATTAGATTTTGAAGGGACCATAGTTGTGGTTATATGCCTCTATCTCGCCCCCGGGCCTGAATGACCTAGTGGTGCGTGTCTCGGGTTTTAAAGAGAACCCGGGACTTGAGACCTCTCTCTCGGAAGCCTTGTTAAGAAACAATGGCAGGTACACCAACCGGTGAGAGATGAATTTTATGTGAGGCTAGACACACCTCACCTAGATTCGTGATTCACTCGGGCTAACTCGCGTGGGCGCCCTCGTAAATCACGACAGAAAGCCCCACAATCCTATAACTGGTTCGAAATCGCCTCCCTTGACCTGTACTCTCTTGTTTATGCAATCACACATACATGGTTAATTTACAAGACGAGTGGGCCAAGGGACCCCATCTTGTCTTTAGGCGAATGCACACCGATGTGCACATTTAAAGAAAGGGAAGAATAGCAGGATAGAGATTAGGGTGGAGAAGAAATGAATAGAATAGAGGAAAAAGAAGAGAAGAAAAAGAAGTTTGACCGGATGACTAGCCTGACACAGGGGCTAGACCAGTACAGTGACTCATTTTGCGTGGAAGCAAGACGAGCACGACAGCAATACTACTGAACGATAGAATCAACACCAATCAACCTGGCACGATGGCTAGTCTGTCGATGCAGCAAGACGGGCACGGTAACTCAGACCGGTACAGTGGCAATACTGCTCGACGACAAGACTAATATGATAGTGCTAGACTTACCTTGTCCCTTGGTCAAACGGTGAGAAGAGAAGAATGAATAGTAGAAGAATAATGGGAGAGAAGAAGGAAGAAAAAGCAGAGAAAGAATGAGAGAGAGGAGATGAGAGATAGAAGAAGAGAGAAGGAGATGAGAGATAGAAGAAGAGCGAAGAAGGAGAAGAGAATAAGGGAGAAGAGGAGAGAAGAAGTGAAGAAAGAAGAAGAAGAAGAAAATAGAAGAGAGAAGAAAGAAGTGAGAAGAGAGAAAGAGAGAAGAAAGAAGAGAGAGAAGAGAGGGGAAAGAAGAGAGAGAAGAGCGAAGAAAGAAGAGAGAGAATAGAGAAGAAAGAAGAGAAAGGAGAGAGAAGCATGGACAGCGATGGGGCTCCATCATCCATGACTGAAGAGAGAGAAAGGAGAAAGAAACATGGATGGCGATGGGGTTCTGCCATCCATGACAGAGGAGAAAGAAAAGAGAAATAAACATAGACAGCGATAGGTCGTCCATGACAGCAAAGAGAGAAAAGAAAAAGAAGCGTGGATGGCGATGGGATTCTGACGTCCATGATAGAGGAGAGAGAAAAGAGAAAGAAGCATGAAAGGCGATGGGGTTCTGGCCTCCTTGTCAGAGGAGAGAGAAAAGAGAAAGAAGCATGGACAGCGACGGGGTTCCGACATCCATGACAGAGGAGAGAGAAAAGAAAAAGAAGCATGGACGGTGATAGGATTCTACCGTCCATGATAGAGGAGAGAAAAAAGAGAAATGCATGGATGGCGATGGGGTTCCGCCGTCCATGACAGAGGAGAGAGAAATATTGAAGGGGGAGAAGGAATATAGATGACGACAGGTTCCACTGTCCCTAAGAGGAGAGAGAGTGTAAGAGAAAACATGGATGACGATAAGTTCCGCCGTCCATGACAAAAGAGAGAGAGACAAGAGAGACAGAGAAGGGAGAGAAAGAGAGGGAAGAGAGAAAGTGCAGAAAGAGATTAAGAAAGAAAGCAGAGAAAGAAGTTAAAGTAGAGAGAGAAAAGGAAAGAGAAGATTAGGAAAAAGAGAAAACATTAAGAAAGAGGGGGGATGAGAGAGGAAAGAGAGAAGAGAGAAAAGAGGAAAGAATGGAACGATAGACATGCACGGCAATGCCTACTGATGTGCATGTTTGAGAGAGAACAGAGAGGCAAAAAAGAGGAAGAGAGAGAAAGACAAAGAAGAGGGAGAAAGAGAGAGAGAGACATGCATCGTGATGCTTACTGCCGTGCATGTTTGAGGTAGAGAAGAGAGAGACAGAGAAGAAGAGGAGAGAGAAAAATTAAGAGGAGAGAGAAAGAAAGAAGAGATGAAAGAGGAGAGATAATTACCTTCACCCATGGGTGCTAGACTTTTTCTTTTCTCTCCTCTCTCTCTCCAAGATGTGCCACAATCTCAAGACTAAAAATTCAATTTTCATTCATGAAGTTGAGTCCCTTTACAATGAAGCATAACATGTATTTATAGACTTGGGCCCAAAACATGGGTGGATACCCAAAATCTAACCTAATTGATGATAATTACAATTTATTTGATTTAAAGAAAAATATAAAAATGGGAACAAAATGATGATTTTTCCCTTGCCCATCAACTAGTGTACGAAATTCCAAAATAGTCGAAATTCCAAAATATACGAAATTCCAAATAATACGAAATTCCAAAATATATGAAATTCCAAAATAGTCCCTGTTGTACCTATGGAATTAGTGCAATTGTCCTAGGCCGATTCAGAGTTGCTTTAGCATCTGTTTGACCAAAAAATGATCACTTTCTTATTGGGCTCGACATAATGATCAATTTGATACTAACTTCGAGCCATTGATCGTGTTTTTAAGCCAAAATCATGCGACTTGAAATTTGCTCGAATCTTAGAAAGTTATGATCGATAGTGCGCTCATTTCTTAATGTATTTGCTTGGTTTCTTTGCTGTGGTGTGCACTGAGCATGCCATCACTATCACGTTGCAACAAATGTAGCTCGATTTCATGCTCGAACAAAGATTTTACTATTTTGTATTTTTGGCCAGAATTTGGATTCCGACAGCCGAAATTTTGCATCAACTTTAACACCTTCGTACATCATATCTAACTGTTCATCACGCGTGGGGTTCGGCCAAACATAGCCATGGACCTTACGCGCGCAATACACCTGGTTTCGCATCGATCAGGTACACGAGATCTGTGATATGGCCGATGGAGTGGGTTGTGCTACTGCTGATTTTCTGAAACTCTTGTTTTAGAATTATCATCTTCTCTCTAGCTTTTCTCCCTGCTCGGATATCATCACCGGACATGCCACATATCAAAACGCTCGTTTTGATAAGACAAACACACTTGGAAAATTTGAACACGATCCGACTAGAAATAAGGGAGATATGAGTCTTCAAAGTTGCTGATCGTGACCGTGAAAATCAATCTCCTTTAATAGAAATTAGTGCAGGGAGGGCGCACGGGAATAGCGTGTGGCCTCTCATTTTTCAGTCTTTTGCCCATAACTTTGTCCTAGAACATCTGTTTAAGCCGAAACTTAATCCCTAGGAGTTTTCGACCTTGTTGGATCCAATGGCGGTGGTCCCGCAGCCATTTGATGCTCCAAAAATAGGGTTCCAGTTATAGGGTCCATTTTAGGGTGCTAGAGACCGATTTTTCCGAAACTGTTTCTTTGTCTGTATTTCCTTGGACATGTCGAATTTCAACGAAACTTGGTAAGTGGTATTTTGAAGTCCTTAGGAACATTCTCACTACTTCTGGGGAAATTCTGAGACTGTCAAGAATTCCACTATAAGTCAGGGCTTTATTGATAAGCTTCTCTTTTATTCGGCATCGAGGACCCAAGGTGCTGAAAAATGTCTTCAAACAGTCTAGTCTCCAATAATAAAAATGAGACCATGTTAACAGTTAAATAGAAAGAAGGTATGTTGAAGGTATGTTGAGTTATCAACCATCAAATCCAATAGACTCAATAGCCAAGATAGAATATAGCCAATTGATCATGAATACAACGTCAAAAGATGTATTTTATTTTGAATCTGACAAGTCATGCACACAACCACTGAAACAATACATACAGACATTGAAACAATGCATACACTGAAATTCAAATGTCATACAATTCTCACACATAACACACCAAATAGACCTTCTCAGATAATCCAAATTCTTACTCAGAACAACAATATGGTAACACATATAATGCTCACCAATGTCATAGAACTTATTACAACATTTGAATTGTTCAACTACTTAATACAAGTAAACCAATTTCAACATAAGGAATATGCCAGAAAACTTCTAGCGATATGGGTAGGCCTCCCACAACTGTGTCGCCATGGCATTTTATAAACTGACACCATCATTATGATCAGCTTGCCCCTGAGTCAGTTACGAGAAATTGTCTCCATCAACTACCAGTTGTCTCTCAACCCTCCTTCGAAAGTACAACTCTCTTCAGCCCCTCATGTCATCATGATATAGTTGTGCAATATTGCACATGCAACAACTACATCAACCTATATTCCCAAAGGACATTGCATTTCTTCTCAAGAGAATTTTAAAAAAATTTCATCCTGCATTACAAAAGGTGTTATTTTTAATCCACATACATCACCAAATCCTAAACCTCTAGCATAAATACATAACAATCGCTTGGAAAAGATAAAAAAATCTATCATATGTTTGAAGTCTTTCGCAAAACTAGAAAGGGCGGTTGACATAAGAGAGAAATAGACGTATAAAGATTCAATCCACCAATCAAAACAAAAAAATAAAAGAGGTATCACAAATAACCGGTTCAAAATTGAAAGAAAACCCCCTTGAACCCCTCTCTCCTATGGAAACCCTATGAATGTAAAGCATGGGAAGAGAGAGAATTGGGTATTTTAGAGAAAATTAGAAAGAGAAAAGGAACCAGTGCATAAAAGAATCAAGGAAGAGATCCAGGAGAAAGAGTGAGAAAGATGAAGAACATAAAGTCAGAGCTCACTAGCATACCTCGTGAAAGATGGAGAACATAGAATCAAAGCTCACTAGCATACCTCTTATCGTCTCTGCTCTTTGCTTCCTCCTCCGCCTTCACTCGGCTCCTTTGAAGGAAAAGAGGAGCGAGTGAGAGAGAGAACCAAAGATGGTGATTTAGAAAGAGAAATACGAAGAAAGGGCAAAGTTTTCCCGTTTTCTGATTTTCTTTCTAATGCTTCTTTCTTAAATATAGAGAAAGAAAGAATAGAGTTACCTGGTAGTAAAAATGGTTGTGGTTGTTAGCAAGTGGCTAAGTGAGAAGAGAGGGTTTTGCCTGAGTGCGAACATAGGAGAACAAACGTTTTGTTTTTAGGGGATAATTTTATCTGAAAAACTTTGATATAAAGTTCAATTTTCAAGTTCCAACCTTTTTGGCGGAACTTTTTTTTATATACAAAGATGGGAACATGAACAGTAATTGGAAGTTTTTACTTATCTTATCGTTTTTTATCAAACACAGAAGATGAACAACAACAGGTAAGTTCTAACTTCTGGAAAGAAACTTCCTGTTATCAAATACGCCTTGGATGTACGATGCAAGTGTCATAGACAAAGTAATTTTACGGTGTCAACAAAACCTACAAAGACACTATCTGTGTCATATGTTTCGGGATGACGTGATATAGGAACATAGGTCCAATGAGAAATGTTCCATAAGATAGTATCTATTGTTCGTTGTTAAGATGGGGTATGCCTGGGCCAACGATTATGGAGGTTGCCCTTCCCCAGTAAGGTAAGATGCTTCTTATGGTTGTGAAGGAAATTGCGAACTGTTGATGTGTCGAGAAGGGAAGAAAGATAATAATGAATGTATGTCTTATGTGCAAAAGTGGTGAAGAGACTATGGATCATTTGTACATTTTTTATTGGGATTGTCTGTAAAGAGATCATTTATCTTTTGCACATGAAGGTCACAATCATTATTGTCTCTTAAATTTTAAAAAGATTGTATATAATGAGGCCATTTACAGGACGTCACAACTACTTATAACCAACCGATGTGATATCTGATAGCTTGGGTGTGTCACAATGTTTGAAAAAATTTCTTTTGAACTTTGTGCTTGGTCAATGAAATAAATGCAGCCACCAAATTTCACATCCAGTGGTCAAGATTAATTGTGACCACTTTGTATCAAAGGTAAATGGTCACATTATATACTTTTTCATTTCAAAATAGGTGGTTGTAAGAGTGTCATTGAATAGACACAAAGTTTCAAAAAAAAAAATTTATCGGATTTCACGACTCACCCCAAGCTATCCAGTTTGACATTTAATGAGTAAGAATGATTGTGACCTCCATATATAAAAGATAAATAGTCTCTTTATAGACAATCATTTTTTACTCGTTTATAAAAACGACATGGAAATGGGTAAGAAGGGTATTGCAAATTGAATGTTGTTATCCTAGAGCAAGTTACTGAGTCGGTTCAACAAAAGGAGCAATACTGAGATAACTAAGGAGGGCACAATGTACTTAAGAATGGTTAAAGTTGTGTGAGGTTTGAAAGGAAAGAACCTTTGAAAGGAAGGTATTGGAGTACGGAAAAATTCAAGACACAATAAGAATGGTGGTGGCTGAAAGTTAGCAATGTGCAAAGAATTTTGGGGTGTAGGTGGACTGGATTTCATGTATAAGATGGATGAATTAGCATGCGCTCATATTGTTCGAAAGAAGAGGGTTGTAAACTCATGGCACCAGAAACATTCAAAAAATAAAAAACCGGTGGCACCAGAGGTGGGCTTTACAAAACCTAATTTTGATGGAAGTTCTTAGAGAAATCTTGGGAGAAGAAGAGTAAAGGGATAATAAGAAATCATGAAGGAACAATGCTAAACCAATATTATTAGGGGAGGTAACTAGGGAAGTAGAATTGAGATCTCTTTTACTGGGCCTCAAGTTGGCATAGGAATGTAGTGATTTGGTGTTGTGGCTAGGTGATATTCCATGGAAGTTGCAAGCTATCTGGAGATAAATTAATGAATTTGTGTAAAGGAAAAAATGTTAGATTTGCACATGTATACATAAAAAAAAGGGAAAGCGGTTTATTTGTATAAGACAAGGGGCGCAAGCACATGAATTGCATATTGAATAACGAATTGGTGTGGTAGATTCTAGTAGGCTTTATTTTATTTTTGTTTTTTTCTTAAATTTTTTGTAATCCATTAGATGTACATTTGTGGACGGTATAAATAAAAGAAAGAGGTTGTGATTAATGTACAAAAGAAAAGAATTTTAAAATATTGTATTTTATAAAAGAAATGTATACAATAAGATTATTTACTTTTGATAGAAAGATGTCATAATTATCATTAAGGGTTAGATTTGAAATCAGGTGGTTGAAGAGATGCATAATTATTTGGGCACAATATTTAAAATAAAATTTCTCGAATGTTGTAAGACATTTTTATTTATTAGATTTCACATTCAATATAAAAGAGATAATAAAGAGGAGCTTGACTCTTAAATTTCTCAAAATTATTGCTTTTCCTTTCAAAAATTTTAAATCTCTCTCTCCCCTGAAAATCGTGTTGCTTAAAAATGTATTTGATTCGATGTCTATATCTGATGATAATATTGCCAAAAACAGTCATTAAAATCTATTCTATGTATTATCCAAATCATGATTTTAAAAATTAATCCATTATATAGAAGAAATAGAAGCATAAGGAAGTTCTCAAAAAAGAGATTAGAAAATGTTCGAAAGATAAACAAGCATAAAAATACTATACAATGAATAAAGATGAAAAATATTTTCTTAATTAAATGTTCATAAAATTGCGTGCATATGATCTTTTACACTCGATCCTCGTGCAATACATGTGCCATTTGCTAGTTCTATTTAAATAAGGTTGACAAAGTGGACCTGCGGACCCAGTTAGAGTTATGGTCTAGCTTCTAGACACATTGGGTCAGGTCTAGAAGTGTGATATTCACAGGGCTCCAAAATCTCACAAACTAATTTTTGGCAAATAAAGAGCGAAAAAAAACATAACTGGCAACAAATAAAAAAAAAAATTAAATAGAAAAAAAATAACACAAAAAGAACATCAATATTTTATGTAGTTCACCCCAAAAGGGCAATATCCTCTGGCATGACAAATTGAAATCCATTTGAGAGTTGTGTCAAAGATTTTGGGATACAAAATATATCTCAACAACCATCAACAATACCCACTCGAACAACCCTTGAAAACACTCTCCAAACTGACATCACATGTCATTCTTCATTACGTTTACTTCTTACAACCATTACTGAACATACCGGATAGAGATACAAGAGCAATATAAAACGAGCTTTCTCACTACAATGGGGTTTCTCTACAAGAAACAAAAATTTCTCTCTACATGAGGCACGAGCAAACCATTTCTCTTACTAGAAGCTCACTTCACTCTCCATAGGCTCCTTCAAAGGACACTCTTCTCTATACAGGGCACCCTTGCCTCTCCCCTCTCTCTAGAGAGAAGTCCACATTTCCTATAAGGTGGCCCCAATAAAGCACACAAATTATTTCTTTTCTCATTCTATATATAAAGTTGGGAATCTCATGACAAATAGAAATCCATATCCCATTAGGATATATATTTATTTCCTCTATAATTTAGTTTGTTAAAAACAAGAGATTTCACATCCTATAAAATAGGAATATCAACAAATACCGAAACTTGTCAATATCAATATCAATATTGATATCAATCTCAATAAAATATGTTTTTCTTATGGAGGTGATTTTGGATATCAACATATCCAACAGAAGCGTGGGCCTGATATTCGGCCAAGGTCGGGTTTCATCTTGTGCTCCAGTTAGGTCAAGTATGAACCAAGCTCTGACAGATATTTATGTTAAAATATATAATATATCATATTTTTTCTGTATATTGACCCAGACAAGATACCATTCGGCTGGTCGAATCCAAGTCCACCCACTCACCTTGTCAGTCAGATCCCAGTGGGCCGGCGGCTGACACGCATCGGACCCCAACCCTACAAACCTATATTCAAAGGACAGAAAGAGCTTTGTGAAGAGCAAAATGAGAAGCGCCCCTCAATAAGTACCACAATCATAGCTCTCTTTATGTTTGGCCGAGAGGAAGCTGAGCAAGGCTCATTGGCACATGGATGGGCCTGGCCTATCTCAACCATCATTCCAAGACTGACAATGGGTCGGACCAAGTTTGCACTAAGCCCATCTTGATTGATCATATCATTAATTACTATAATGAGGTATGGATCATGGTGGTGGTGGGTTGGTAGACAAAATTATTATTTATAGGTGTAACCAACTAGTACTGCAAAGCTTTGCATAGAATTTTTGGCTGAAAATCATATGGTGTGGAAAGAAAGAATATAATGGTGAAAGGTACTCTCTAAAAGCAGGAGAATTTCACAACTTTGCATCGTTTATATAGGAAGGTTCACTTTAAGATAGATTGAATATAATGGTGACATTCACTTTCTCTATAATCAAGACCTAGGACCGAGGGGTAGACCCTATCCACGGCCTAGTGTGGGTCTACAAATTGAACCTGACGGGTCGGGTTCAAGTCCAAATTTTGGATCCAAACACTATTCGGGTCAGAGTCCGGGCCAGGTCATATTTTTTTGGCTCCCAATATACGAAATATCTTTAAATATTAAATATAGTTAAATAAATTTATATTTTAATATTTGGGTCAGGTCCGGTTGGGTCCCACACTATAGTTTTGGGTCAGAGTCTGGACCTAATCCGTTGACACCCCTAGTTTGTCTTCAAATATAGCTAACTCATGGCCCCTATCCAAGTTGTTCGATCTAAACGGATAGCTTGTCGCACCTAATAATATTTTATTTTCATTTTTTGTATAAATCACCTTAACATAAAATTTAAGGTATGCCCAACAGAAATACAAAACAAAATTTTTAATAAAATGAAATGATTAAATGCAGGATATTTTGGTCATCTTATTTTTGTTGAAATATTCTTTTGTCACCGTGGGAGCTCTCCTTAAAAAACTTAGGCTAATTCATAGTGTCCTTAAAAACTTTAGGCTAATTCATAATCTCCACCATAATGCATTAGCGTTTTTATTTAGCATAAATCTTATACCTATAACAAAGCTACAATGTCCCGTTTTCAAAACTCATCCGATTTCAATGTCGTTGGGTGGTTTGCATAAGGTTGCAACCTTAAAGAATCAAACCAAGGTGCACCTTCAAACTTTGTCATGAGACGCAATTTTGGTGTCGAAAATTATATAGATGGTATGAAAATCTATTTTTATCTCTACTTATAAAATTTTAAGCTCCATAAATGGTTCAATCAAGCTTATCTATAAATGCATGAAATTATTGAAAATGGACAGTCTAAATAATGTATTGCAAGATGTTTAGGACTCGAAACCTTTTTTTTTCTCTATATCTATACATCTCGAAGTCATGATGATCAATTAAATGTTTTTTTAACATCAAAACAACATTTTCCAAAGGATTTTAGAGGTGCACCTTAAATCTATATTTTAAAGTGTCAACCTTATACAAACTTTTTCTTAAGTAAGACATACTACATCTATTTCTTACTTAGCATAGCAGCAGTTGTCTCGGTATCTCAGGGCCAAATATATATATATATATACATACACAAAATTACTTCATTTTTTTTTCTTAAATTGTAAAAGATTACAACAAAATAAAACACCAAACAAGCAAAACCCTCAGATGCAGCCATCCTCTCCAAAAAAATCTCCTCTCTTGGCTAAATCATTAACAATGTTATTGCCTTCTCTATAAATATGCATGAATAAAATTTTCAAC
>NW_006499897.1:1098461-1116865 GCF_000471905.2 Amborella trichopoda | reverse complement strand
TATGACATTCAAGAGTCCCCTTCAACATAGTAAAACGACCACAATTTCTCTGCAACACCAAGTGTAAGCCATGTAAAAGAGCTTCAAGGTCATCACAATTTGCAAAGGCCAACCAACATGGGCCAACATAGCAAAAACTTACCTCCCCAGACGAGTCTTTCAACACCCCACCGTACCCAGCTTGTCCCGGATTACCACAAGAACTATTGTCAAAATTTAACTTTATACAACCAATCATCGAAGGCTTTCATCTTCCTTTGGTCTAACCTTGATAACCATTGAATAATTGGGGAGATTAATAGTGACATCAACTTTGGAAACACTAAAACCCTCCGAAGTCATAGAGAACTAACTCCATATCGTATGCAAGATCCTTCTCTCTACCATTTCTAGATCTAACGAAACCTCCTCAAAGACTCTTCTATTCCTTTCCGGTCACACCTCCTGTAGAACTACTCCCTTTTAGATTTGCCATATCAACTTTCCCACCTTAGGCAAACCAGTGAGACTCATATATTCCAAAAGGTTCATGTGCCTTCGAGGACGAGTTAAGGCAATCCTAGTATCCAAAAAATCTAGCATCAAATCCTATATGAAAATAAGCAACGTAGGAAAAGATGATCCCCATTTTTGTCACTTTCTATGCACAAGAAACAAACACTAGCCATAATTCTGCCCCTCTTCATAAGGTTATCCACTTTGCAACAAAAATACAATAAAAATGCATCTTAAGAGGAATAGGCCAGCTCCAAATCTTATGCAAAGTTGGTCAACTCCATCTTGTCCTATCATTCAAAAGTGTGTTACAAGCATATTTAACACTAAAGATCCCATTATTTTCAATCTCTCACACCATTTCATCTTCCATAATCCGAAACAGGCATACACCTTCCAACTCCTCCAACAATTGCGCATATTTCAAAAGATTACCCTCAGTCACCCGTTGTAAATACAGTTTATGTTCCAAAACATAAATAATAATAATAATAATAATATAAAAACACTAATAATAGCGATAACATAAAAAAAAAAAAATAACAATAATAATAATTTTGTACTCTTTGGTTTTCATGCTCTTGAGACCTTTGATCTGATCATCCAACAAATGGATGGTTCAATGTCATATATGTAGCGAGAAGTGGTTAGGAGCATTTTTTGAGCTTCTAATCAATTTTTTATCTAGGATTTATTGAAGGGAGATGAATAAAAATGACACTGAGAGGTTCGGCATTAAACAAATCGCCTCACCTAAATGTTTTAGCCATAAATGTTAGTTGCCATCAAATGGGCAAGCTTTCTATGTTTCTCCTACAACATAAAATTTGTATACTTCTCCTTATCGAACCATCCATTCAGTCCATTCTAAATAGAGGGTTAAGATTGTCTCAATCACAATGTCACATCTCTACACTATTTTATTTTTAATTTTTTTTTTATAAGCTATTTTGACACCGAATTTTGAAAGACCAACTCTCTATTAAACTCGCACTAGTGAAAAATATTAAAAAAATATTTTCAATAAAATAAAATGATCAAAATACCCTTGAAAGTTTGAAGGGGTATTTGTGTCAATATATTTTATCAAAAAATTATTTTAAATATTTTTTATAGGTGCACCTAAATGAGAAGATGGCACATACCAAATTTCATATTCATACAATTTGTATAAAAAACTAAAAATAAAATACTTTGAGACATCGGATCTAAGATCAAATGGTGAGCTGCTCTCTTGATAAAAATTGGACGGCTGGATGGTAAAGAAAGCATAAATCTTCTATGTTGTAGGGAAGTATAGAAACCTTTCCCCCCATCATATTGGGCCTCGGGCAAACAAAATATATTTCCTAAAGTTTCTATAACTTAACTTCAAACCTCAAAAAATGGGATCCCACGCTTGGAAATCTACTGCTATTATTATATCCCACGCTTGGAAATTTACTGCTATTATTATTTGAAAGAAATCTACTGCTATTATTATATCCCACGCTTAGAAATTTACTGCTATTATTAATTGAAGGACGCGGTTAGTATGTGGCTAGCCCAAATATTATAGAAATATGGGCTTGGCAATAAATATATTTTTTAAAGATAAAGGTTTCTATGCTTTCTCTAGAGAATATATAATCTTTAACATGGAGATAATGGATATGGAAAAGGAAAAAATTTGAAAACTAAAAATAATAAGTTTACTAAATAAACATTTGGACAGTTAGTTGCAATTGTTTTTAGATGGACCACCTATTTGCACCCATCTTGATGCTTTATACCTCTGGATCGCATATTGTTGAAATGTGATCCAGCCTGCATGAAACAATTCTTCTTATTTGAATGCTCTAAAATTAATCGTGTAGATTACATGCAAATTACCATGCACGCTTTCGTTTCGGTTCCTTACCATTTTCAAGCATTCAAAGCATTGCTCATTAGCTTTGAGCTAGTGTTATTTGATACTTTGACATATGATAATACTTGTAAATACTTAATATATTAAAATATACAAGAAATTCTACAAAAGTGCCTTGCACACTCGCCATTTAGTCCCCTTCATGTTTTGTATATCCCGGCAATGTGACCCCAACACTTCAACCTTGAGCTAGTATTGGGTCAATGCTTGGTGGACAGACACTTGTAGATACTTAAAAAATCATCATTTTAGCCTTTTTTTTTTTCAACTAATTAAGATCAGTCACGTGACGTGAATCTTGACACTTGTAGATACTTGAAAAATCATCATCATTTTAACTTTTTTTCAACTAATTAAAATCAGCCGCGTGAATCCGGATTCCCCTTTCTGTTTTATTAAAAACCATACCCAAGCGTACTAAAAATTTAAGACACTCAAAAAATAAATACTAAAAATTTACATGGGCCTGGCAAAGCACTAAAATTTAAGACATTCAAGCTTACCATTATAGCTCTATCACTTTTCTATCCACTACTTAGGTTTTATGAAAAGGAGATTTATATAATATCTTACAATATTGGTGTTTTAGGCTAAAGTACTAGATGACTTCGTTACCAAACATCCAATGTTATAGGTGACCTTGCAAACATTGATCCAAGGGCAACAATCTAAAATCATTTAATTAGTTAAGGGTGCGGGTTGTATAGAGCCGAGGCTCTAAACAATTAAAGTACAGTGCACATTCAAATAGTCAAATAGTGCCAAAAAATGCGGTTTCAATATTGAAAATAATATATTTTCTATCTTTAATTATAAAATTTAAAGTTTCAAAAATAGTGTAGATCAAACAGATCTATAAAAACTTGAAAATCTTCAAAATTAACAGTCCAAAAATACATTACAAGATGCACTATTTCCAAAACTTGAATTTCATTTTTTTCTCATGTCTATGCATCTTGATGTCAAAAAGATCAATTTGAAGATATTTGGGCATCAAAACAACCTCTTGTACTAAAATTTTTGAGGTGGGCTCTAACTTGATACTTTAGAGCCCAGCCTCTATATAAACTTTTTCCATTACTTAAAGAACCTTGGATTTTATCAATCAAATGCAAAATATAGATACAACGAGAAACTTATTTAATCAAACATTTCTCAGTTTCTCCTCACTTCGAAGAACTAGGTCAGCTCTGTTCATTTTTTTTTTTGGGGGGGGAGTCTATCATTAATGACACTTTTTTGGCTGGCAAATAGCTCTTTAATTACTCTCTCTCTCTGCTCTCTCTCTCTCTCTCTCTCTCTCTCTGATATATAACTCCAATGTTGATTTTATGAATGCCTAATGCTAAGTAACTCTATGTCAAATATAAGGGTGCCCAACGTAGAGCCTTCCCCATTGGCAAGACGAGTAGGATTAAAAATGGTTGTGAACAGCCTTTGTCTGTCAAAAAACTGCACATGAAATGAAAAAGGAAACCAATCAATACCTAGAAATTTAGATCACCGCATAGTTAGATAAAGCTAAAAATCAATGTCATTATGTTTCACTGATTCCAAATGGTAACCATGCAATACATTATAATATCCATAAAGAACCTAACAAGAACAGTACAAGTCACAAGGACACAAACATTAATCCCCAATAACAATAGATTATGAGTCAGTTTATCAGCTTCTTCATTGTCTCCTCGTGTAAAACTTTTTTTAAGTATCCAAATCTTCACATATCAGTGGTATTTTTAAGAAAGAACAGAAGCTTGATTATAAATTAATCATGAATCATGAAATGCATACATCAAGAAAAATCTGGTGGGAGGGAGAACGGGGTGTTCTGATAATATATGAATGCAAATACGTGCACACATATATGCATAAAGACATAGCTAGATACCTATATACATACATAATGCATGCATAAATACACATTTGAAATACTAAGGGAATGGTTGGGTGTAATGATAGTGAAAGCTGTCGTATCATCATATTTGGACCTTCTGTTGTTTGAAGGGCGTTGCAAAGAGAAATCGAAGATCAACAATCATCTCTAAGATATATATGTGAGGTCATTTTTTTTTCTCCGGTATTTTATTGAATGAAGTACCTGAAGCAATACATGGTGCTCTTGAGTCACCATCAATTCAAGCTGATCATAAGAAATGGTGATTGTGAACGACGAAAAAAGGCAATGTGGCAGGTATCAAACGAAAAAGCTTATTGCAATGAACGGATGATTTATGAGATAGCTATCAAGCAGTACAAAGAAGAAGAGAACATGGTCCTAAACTTATGAAGTAGTCAATATTCTCTCCCTGTCATGTACATTGAAGAGGAAGGAACTTTCTCATATGGAAACGCTCGATTCAATTCCCAAGCAATCAAAAGAAGATAGGTTCAAGTCAACTCAACAATGTTCATTTATGATCACTTAAGGTGGAACCTTCAATGGGGCACTAAAGGAAATCATGACATTCAAGGTGGTGCTTGGCTCGTGATTCAAACATTCTCAACAGTGGAGAGTGGTTAAGGTTACTAAGGCATGGTGTGTTATCAACAAATGTCCACAATCCTTTTTCTCCAATAAAGAGTTCATTTGTATATGAATATAAATGATAGTTCCACCCATTTCTCTCCATCAAATAGTGTTGATGCTATTCTATATAGATATACAACTCATTTCTAGCAACAAGTTGGTTGAGTCAGATACACGTCATATGATGACTCAGATGATTCTCTGAATGACTAGCCCTAGTCACTCATATTGTTAATTATTTTGTATAGATCAAATCAAATTAAAGGTACAGTAATTAAAATTAAATAAAATTAATGTGTTAAAAAACAGTTGAAGCATTTAAAAAAAGAAACATTGATCAAATATTCCAATCCATAACATTGATCAAGTATTCCAAACCATATCTACTTCTCCTTTACAGTCTTCCTCAATCTAAATTCACTTTATAGTCTTTGCCCTGTATTCTGTTCCATGGTTTGATGTGTGACTGTATTTTCTCTCTCTCATGTGTTTTATAATTTTTATGTAGAAATTTAATTGATGCAAATTAGCTTTTATGTTATTGCAAATCATCCTATGCCAGTCACAGAGGATCGACTTGAATTGGCAGCTTGCCACGTCGATTCCATTTAGGGCTGCCAATGGGCCAGGCCAAGGCTTGCCCAGGCCTAAGACTTTTCTTTAACGGGTGTCCAGGGCACAGCCGAAATACTATGTTAAAAGTGCCCAGCCCGAGCACAGCTAGTCTCTCTCTCTCTCTCTCAGCTAGTCTCTCTCTCTCTCTCTCTCTCGTTCAAAGATTTTATAAAATAAAAACCCATCTCTCTTAGGATTTGGAAATTGTGTGTAAGAGAGAGAGCCAATTAGGGCAATAACCTACCCTATTCGGCTTTGGGAGTAGTTTAGTTCTTATATTTTTCTCAATTTCAAAAATATATCACTGTATAAATGTACAATATATTACATACTATGTTTACCATATAATATCATAGATGAATTGCAATCTTCAAAAAGAAAAACCTAATATATGAATTAAATTATATAAACTATGATCCGCATATATGCTTAAGTATATAATCCATAATATACAATATATACCCTAGACTATGGTCAGTACTACAGGGCTAAGGCTGGTCCACACCTGGCCAGAAAATTGATTCAGGGCCTGGTATATGCAGCTCAGACCCAGCCCGCGATCCGAAACCTGATCAGAAGCCAAGCACGGCTTTGAAGGTTGTGGGCCAGGTCCACCTGATTTGCAGCCTTAATAGGTCCGCACTAATGGAACGGCTCTAAAAGTTAGTTTTCTTTCTATACTGCATATTTGATTCCATCCATAAATCCATTTTCGTCCCTATGAGTTCCAGTATCAATAAGAATTCTAGTTGTATGAATATACCATACCAATTCGTTATGTATGGATGATGAGATTCCATTGATACAGAGCCTAATGGAATGGCTTCAAGAGTTAGTTGGGTAGGTCTACGTGCAATTTGAAAAGGGCTACTAAATGGTCCAGGTCTGGACCCTAAAACTCAGCTGCTCACGTCCAAGTCCAACATACCTGGACCTGATTAGGTTCGAGTCTGGATTGCAGTCAACCTGACCTAAGTATATTATAACATCTTTATAATACCCTGCCAATTTGGGGTTGACCCAAACCAGAACCGAGCCCTTTGGAGGCCTACATTCAAGTTTTGGTTGTAGAACTGCCACCATCAAGACCTCGACAATCAAGCCAATGCCCAATCCCTAACTTTCCTCAATTTTAAGAGTAAGTTTTCTTGTCCTCCAATTATATATTACAACAAGAAAACCAATAAAAAGGGCCTGATTTTATGAAATAAAAGTTTTGGAGAAAATCTTCAACATGAAGAAAACACACATCTGATGGTCCCAGATTATGGAGGATCTCAAGGCATTTATGATAAACAAATGAAGTCCCATTCCTTGCCATGGATTAAGACTATGCACTAAGTCAAGTTCGAATTCTCTGCTGAACTACCCAAAAAACAAACTAATCTTCATATAACAAGGCAATGTTTATTCAAGACATTCAAATTCACAGAGGAGGTAGAGAGTAAAAATGTCTCTCATGTTTCATAAGGGTTGTAAGATAAAAGCTCTCCTAGTTATAGCATGCAGAACAATATTCATTTACAGCAATCAAATTTTCCCTCAATTCAAATGACCCCAAAGAATGAAAATCAGCGAAAAAGTAGAATAAAAGCTTTTTAGATAAAGGGTAGGCATACATTTGGAGGTATGGGCTCTTGAGATGTGTTTTGATATCCTTGAGATGGTGGAACAATGACCCGGCGAATGCCTCCTACTTTCATTGACTTCACAGCCGCTTCAATCCCTGAAATTACCTGCAATGCTTTTCAAATACAATAAATCTCAACACTTCTGTTTCTTTGTTGATGCAACAAGCTATACAAAAAAAATAGCCCTCTAAGCTACTTATACATTTTTTTGGCAATCAAGAATATCAAAAAGGGTCAAATGAGTTTACGTTGCCAGATCCTAGAGTAAACACAAAAGGAATGGGGTCTCCCATTTCATCCTTGTGATCATGGGTAGAATCAAATCGCCATCCTTGTTTCGCCGCTAATCTTCCATAATAGTGTATGGCAACCTACAAAAGACCAAGCCCCATGAGGCTGAAAATTTATTTCATTAGCCTAAAATGTTTTGCCTTGCTAGAAAGTGACCAAGTGTAGTACAAACAAGATGTAGCCCCTTTACACCCACATGACATACAAAGCTCACAAGAAAAAGCAGAGTAGATAGATGGACAGCAATAAATACCCTGCCTATTACATAAAAGCCCAAGAATCAGGAAAGAAAAAACTGACAAAAGTGTGAAATTTATGTGTTTTTTATATTTCTGGGCCCCATAAAAGATGTATTACAGAACTCACATAATATGTGCATAAGAACTCCATTTTTATGAGGTTACAAGAATGGTATACAGCCTGTACAAGCTGTTTACAAGATCAATAAAGACGGTGGCATGCTTTACAAGTCAAAAGTAGTACAACTGCAGTAAGAAAATATTTTATATTTTCCCACTAGAAGCTTTAAGAGAGAACAATTGGAGTTTGGATAGCAGAAGACAAGCCTCAAAAACAAGGCAGGAACAGAAGAAGCTCGAGCAGCGGCAAATCAACAATATTCAGAAACAGAAGCCTCAGACAAAGCAGGTTCAAGTAACAACATATTAGCAAGCCTCAGGAACAGACGGCCATTTCAAAGTAGGCTCAAGCAATCAAACAAAAACTTCAGATCTTCGCCGAAGACAGAAAAGCAGTCGACACAACCAATAAAATAAAATGGCACTTGGAAGAGCCAACAGAACTCAATGCAAATCCGAGATCCATTCAACAGCTCGCAATCAATCAGATAGGATCGAGTAACAGAACAACAAGTTCCATCGCACAAAAAAGAGTTTTCGCCGGAGACAGAAAAGTAGTTGAGACAGCAGAAGAAATAGAATAGCACTTGGAAGAGCCAACAAAACTCAATGCAAATCTGAGACCCATTCAACAGCTCACAGACAAATCAGACATAATCAAGTAACAAAACAACAGACTCGATCGTATAGAAAAGGAACATACAAAGCGAATATGATCTTAGGAACAAGACCTTTTTTTAAAAAAAAGTAGCATAAAAAAAATAGATTATTAAATTGGTTTCTTGATGCTCTATCAGTACACCATGGTCCATGACAATTATTCAGAAAAGAGGACGCCCGCTCCTCTCTTCTTTTTTTTTTTAGATCATGACGTGGGGAACAAGGAAACCCCACTTCTTTTTACTAGCAATGGAGCCAACTCCTCTCTCCAAACGATGACAAATCTCTCTCTTTAAAAGGTGGTGTGCAAAAGGAAGTGGGGTGCAAAAGGAAGAGTGAACATGGGCCTCTTTAAAAGGAAGTGGGGTTTCCTTATTCTATCTATATATCCTAAGAATCCTTTTCGATGAATCATATTTTTCATGAAGGAGATCCAAAAAGTGTACTTATTTCCATTAAGCTTAACCGGCATATGTTGAAAGGATTCAAATTTTTCCATTTGGGTAAGCAAGAACTACAACCTTCAATTGCAAGATCAAATAAACAAAATAGACCACAAAGAGCACAATGGACCACCAAGCAAGAACTACAACCTTCAATTGTAAAATCACATAAATAAAATAGACCACCGGAACACAATGGACTGCCAAGACCCAACCCTCCCACTTTCCTCTTTAATTATATCCTTTCCAAAAAAACAAGCAGGCTACTTTTTTTATTTTTATTTTTAATGAGAGAGGAAAGTGAAATGAAGAAGGCCCCCGTTTATTGGGTTTTGCCTCAACCAAGAGGGAATAAATGAGACGAAAGAAAACGAATAAAGGATAGAGTGAGAAAGAGTGACCGACGGTTTCAGATCTTGAAATCGATGGGGTGAGCCACTGTAAAATTGTCAACAACCTGCTGAGTTCTGACATGACAACCAAAAATTGAGTCGCCTTCTCTCTCGTGGTTTCTCAAATCCGGCAAGCTTTCAACAACTTTTAGGCGACACTCGTTTTTTCGTCATCTTGTCAAAATTTAGTAGGTTAATAGTTTTCCAATGGCTCACCCCATCAATTGCAAGATCTGAAACTTTTGGTCGCTCTCTTTCTTACTCTACCTTTTACTCTTTTTCTTTCCTCTCATCTATGCCCTCTTGGTTGAGGCAAAACCCAATAGATAGGGCCCTTCTTCATTTCACTTTCCTCTCACAAAAACAATACAAAAGTAGCTTGCTTCTTTCTTTTTTTTTTAAGGATGTATGATTAAAAATGAAAGTGGGAGGGTTGGGTCTTGGTGGTCCATTGTGCTCCTTATGGTTTATTCTGTTTCTTTGATCTTGAAATTGAAGGTTGTTGTTCTTGCTTGCCCAAATGGAAAAATCTGAATCCTTTCGACTTTTGTCGATTAAGTTTAATAAAAATAACTACACTTTTTGGGCTTTCTTCATGAAATGTGTGATTTATGAAAAATGATTTTTTGGATATATAAATTAAACAAGGAAACCCCACTTTCTTTTAATGAGGCCCACGATCACTATTCACTCTCGCCCACTTCTCACTTCGTCCCTTTTGTACACCACCCCTTTCTCTTCTCTCTCAAGAACTACAATGCTTCTCTTGATGAGATACTCAAGCACCACACTATGGAAAACAGAAGGTAGAACCAAAAAAAGGAAGACCTGTACAGGCTATTTACAAGGTCAATAAAGACAGTGGCATGCTATACAAGTCAAAAGTAATACAACTATAGCAAGAAAATATTGTATATTTTCAAAAAAAAAACTGCAGTTGTCATTATAATTTAGCAAGTACACGATGAGGATACTGTTGGAAATTGGTTGGGTGAAAAGGAGCTAAAGGATAATACGAAAACAGAAAAAATATAGCTCAAATCCTTCATGTTGTCGGACATGCAAGAGCACTATCTCAAAACAATATTTGGCCCCTTTTCGATACTGTAATTGGTGTGCATATAAAAGGCAACTCGTCCTCAGAACACAGGAAAACAAAGAGGTCTCTTTTGATGTTTCAAAGCTCTATGCACCCGAACTTGGAAACGTACAATAGACACCAGAGTTGAGTGTTGTTTAGAGAGAGGAAGAGAGAAAAATGAGTAGAGAGAGATGAGTTCATTGTAATTGTTTTCTTTTTAGGAAAGAGTTCATTGTAATTGGTCTTTGGAAATTCGCAAAAAAATGGTGTGAAAAGAGAGTTGTGAAGTGTTTGTTCAAGTCTCTATTTTGTATGGGAAAAAGACCCCATGTTATAGAGTTACAAGAAGGCAAGACCTTTACTGTAACCATGCTTACATGTACCACCACAGTCATAAGTTACATGCACGCCCTTTAATCTTGACGGCGACTATTACAAGCATCCTTTTCTTTAACAGCTAGTTGACCATTGGATGTCCCACATGAAGTATCCTCACAAGAAGATATCGAGCCTCGAGGCCAACCTATACATATGCTCGGGCGAGGTGCGCCTCACGCGCTGATGCGAGCATACGGCCTCAAGTTACCCTTGTGCCCACGCCCATGCACGAGCCATGCTTACAAAAAGATATCAAGCCTTGAGCCCATCCCACCGTACATGTGCTCAGGCAAGGTGCGTCTCATGCGTTGATGCAAGCGTGCAGCATCAAATACCCTTGCGCCCACACCCACGCCCACGCCCACGCCCACGCCCACGCCCACGCCCACGCCCACGCCCACATACGAGTCATGCTCACAAAAAGATATCGAGCCTCGATCCCATCCCGCCGTACATGTGCTCGGGTGAAGTGCGCTGATGCAAGCGTGCAGCATCAAGTATCATTACGCCCATGCCCACGCACGAGCCATGCTCACAAAAAGATATCAAGCCTCAAGCCCATCCTGCCTTACACGTGCTTGGGCGGAGTTGTGCCTCACGCACTGATGCCAGCGTGCGGAATCATGTACCCTTATGCCCACACCCACACATTTGCGCATCACACACTTCGCATGCTGTACCATCTCTCTCACCTTTGTAATAAGAGTATAAGGCAAGAGAATGCCTACACTTAAATTCTGCTCAATTTACTCTCTTCTCTTCAACGTGGGACTATGAACCCACAGCTTTCTCTCCATACAAAATACAGCTTTATGAAACCACAAAAACCATATTGTCCGTTTGAAATACACACAAGTATTTTTAAAAACAAAAAATACTAACATAAATGATTGGAAATAGTGAAAAAATATATGTGCCCTTGATAGACTAGGAGTAATGTAGCTGACCCAATTAGTTGGAAAAAGGTTATGACAGTGATAATGAAGTACACAATGAAATAACAATATTTCTCTTACTGTGACTAAATTGTTGACAATTAGTCAATAGTTCCTTGTTTATCAGGGAGCAATTAATATATGGTATTCAAGGGCTAAACCATTATACAATACCAATCGCCCAGTACATAAATTTCTCGAAATCGAAAAATGCATAGCTATGCCTTAATTGCAATATAAGAACAGAGTTTCAACTTCTTAAGAATTGTTACATTTAAGAATCACTGGAAAATTCAAGGTCTATGCATTTAAATGCAGAAACCAAGAAACTTTAATGGCGTTATTAACTCCATAAGACACTTTAAAGATGCAATGTAAAGTATATTGTAGGTTCTTATATGTCTGTCATTTTTTTGCTCTCTCTCAAAATACGAAGAGAACCCAAAATTCAAAAATTTCACGATCCCTAATTGAAAACCCATATCCCCAATTTGAGAACCATAGTAACAGCACAGAGGAATAAGAATAATGAAGAGGTCACAAACCTGGTCGCCATTGACTGGAGATGCTCCATCACCATTTCGAAGATCAAAGTATTTGACACCTCCAGATCCCTGAAGCTCAATAAACTGGTCGGAAATCACAGCAGAAGCTGAAGAAACTTTGGGGGAGCAGAGGGAGATAACTGGACATGCCTGAAAGAGGAGAGAGAATGACCTACGGGAGAGGAGAGAGAAATTTGCACAAGAAGAACAGGAACGATGGGTCTTTCTCGGAAAAACGAAATTGGGTTTTTGAGAACGCAGAGACGGGATAGAGAAAGAAAGAAGAAAGGAGCTCGAGATGCACATCTCCATTGCTGGTGTGGTGGAGAGTGAGCACAGGACTTTAAAAACTTTTCAAGCGTGATGGAGAGAGAAAGATAAAAGAAGGTCCTCTATCTTTTCTGATAATGACGAAAAATTCCAACTGTTTTTTAATTAAGAAAAATTGTTTCATGCCGGCTGGACTGCATTTCGACAATATGTGGTCGAGAGTTATAATGGTCCATCTAAAAATAAGTTTAATTAATAGTCGAAATGTTTTTTTTAATATAATTATTATTTTTTTAGTTTAAAACAAATCATATTCATAATCTCCATGTTAGAGATTATATATTATCTAAACATTAGGATCAAATTATATTTAAAAAACATATTTATTACATTTCTATAATATGCAGGTCGGCCGCATAGAAACAGTGCCCTTTAATTAATTTCCAAAAAAAAATATTTTTGTGATGTAAAAAAGAATTTAAAAAGGGCTGAATTTCTATAAGACCTAAACTTTATAAAAGCAAAATAAAGTATCACCTCAAATCCTCATCCGAAAAGTACTTTTGGTGACAGAAATATCAATGATGGCTTTAAAATCAATTTTCAACACTGACAATAAAATTTGAAAATAAAAAAAAAGTGCATATCTTGCCTATCTTTGAATAATTATTTTTAAGGCAAAATGGATTAACTAGATAATTTGTTATCATCATCATCATCATTATAACTTTTTTTCAATTAATTGGGATAAGCTATACGAATCTTGATCATTCTGCTCTTAAAGATCATATCCTCAATGAGGCCACAAGTCTTGTATCTTTTTAGACCGCTTCCAACCATGTTATTTTGGGCCTACTTCTTTCACTTGAACTAACTCGCACTTCTTAACAGGTGTTGTATTTGGTCGGTACCCACATAAGTTCTCATCTTATCACATATTGGTGTCATACCTAAATTCTCCCGAATGGATTAATTTCAAATTCTATCGCTTCTTGTCTTGCCACTCATCCATCTCAACATCATCATCTCATCTACACTCATTCTATGGGTATATTGTTTTTTGTCCACCCAACATTTCATCCCATAGATCAAAGCTGATATTAAAGTTGTCATATAGATATTGCCCTTTTAGTATCATTGGTATGAAGCGATCACATAAGATTCCAGTTGTATATCTTCACTTCATCCATCCAACTCTAATTTTGTATGCAACATCTTCTTAAATATCTCCATTTTCTTATATTTTAAAAGTGCACTCTTTTTCTTGGCTGTCAATCTTAACTGTTTCCTCATCTATATTCCTATTATTACTAAACTTGTATTCTATATACTCTATTTAGTCCAATTAATTTTAAAACTTTTAGATTTTAGGGCAGCCCTCCAAAGTTCTAACTTTGTGTTGACGCCGTTTCAGGTCAACACAAAGATAATTTGTTATACTTAACATTATTTTTAAAGCTTGAGATTCGAAATTTTTTCTTACAACCACAATGTTCAAGTTGAGATGATCGATGTAAAGGTTTTCCAATACTTGACTTGTAATTTTCGATGAGTTATGAGTTGATGATTTACTTATTTTGATAGAGTTGCATCCCTATCAAACCATTCTTCTTTAAAATGAAAGGCACAAAAACAGGGGTTTAAAATAATTTGTTTTAATTTTTTTATTTTTTTTTGAAAGACAGTTGATATGATTTTAAAAGAGAATCACATTTGTGTGTGAGATATGCAGAGGATTACACTATTTTAATTTCAACAATCAATCCTAAAAAGAAAAAAGTTGGATGAGAATGTGTCTATTTTCAACAATAAAATCATGGGAAAATTTCATATAGAATCTTAATTTCTCATATTATTTCATGATAGACCTTCATTCTGTTTTTCTTTCAAGCTGCATAAAAAATCCCCTAAAGATTTCACCATATCCTTTATACCTTATCTCCATTTTTATTGACTTTTGATTATAAATATTAACCCCAAAAAATATTTTTATACTATTTCAACCCAAAAACGTTTTTAATGGGTGGAAAGGAAAAACGAGGGTTAAAAAAATTCATTTTACTTAAACTTCACTTCACATTATAAAATAATAAAATTCTCCACACTATTAAATAAGGAAAAAGTTTATATAAGGATACAACATTATAATGTAGCACTATGGATGCACCTCAAAAATCCATCGGAAAATGTAGTTTTAATGTTGAAAAACCCTTTGATTGTCTCAGAAATAGAAAAAGAATGATTGTCTCATAAATAGAAATAGAAAAAGAATGATTTTAAGTCTCATAAATAGTGCATTTTACAACATATTATATACACCGCCCATTTTCAAGATTTTCATATGTTTATAGATCTACTTAATTTTAACCATTTGTGAAATTTAAAATTTTATAATTAGATATAAAAATAGATTTTTAGATAATTCTAAAAATATTTGACATCAAAATTAATATACTATGATAAAATTTGAAGGTGCACTTTATCTCTAGAGCTACGGATGCATCCGTATGCTAACTGCACCCATTAAATAATAAAATTATTTTACTTTCATTCCCTCTAAGTCATGAACAAAAGCAACGTAAAATTATTTAAAAGTTATTTTACTTTTCATTCCCTTTCAAGTCATGAACAAAAAATTAAAAAATAAGATTATTAATAAAACTAATGGGGATCGCCGTCTGTGGGAATCGAACCCACGACCACGTGGTTAAAAGCCACGCGCTCTACCAGCTGAGCTAAGACGGCACCGGTACCTTACGACAATATTGAAATTAAATAGACTTTGACATTGTGACTTCTGGCAAAACGAAGAATCATATAACGAATAAATTTTAATTAAAATTTTCCATTTTTGGAGAAAGAGAGTGAATACCAAAGGGATTAATTGATAAGTTTTCCGGTTCTTTTAAGTAGTTCATTATGTGGTTGATATGAAAATGGATCATTTGCTCATTATTCTTCTATGTGATTAGTCGGAATTTCCAACTTGGTCCCGGAATGGATTGATTATCCAGGGTGAGGATGGATTCAAAGCGAACTAAATAATAATTTTAAATTAAAAAAATTGAAAAAATAATAAGCATATAAAATAGGTTGGAACCAAGTATTCCGTAAGTCGGGTTGGGATTTCGTTATTCTTTGACAAACTCACCCAATCCGGTGAGTGTATCAAAATCGAATGGACTCCTAGTTCTAGCTAAGAAGTAGGTCAGTCCCCACCATTTTTGGTTTAGACTGTCGACTCCTGATATGAATCGCTAATTTTTAAAATATTGGTTGGACTAGCACACGATTGCCTTGGTGATGATTTCCGTGGATCCCTCATATACAAAGACAACAATATTCTTTTTTTTTTAAAATGAAAAATGATAAGATAGGGCTACAACCATATTAAAATAAGTAAAGCCCCACTTTATAATTCATTAAAAAGTTAGAATTCAAGCATTAGAAAACCTTTACATCGATTATCTTGGCTTGAACATTATAGTTGTAAAAACAAAACAAAATAGGATTTCAAGCTCTAAAAATATGGTATCATAACAAATTATATATACCGTCCATTTCACCCTAAAAAAAAGTGTTCATAAATATGCAAGATCCATACTATTTTTTAAGTTTCAAATGTCATCGCCAGCGTTGAAAATTGATTTTAAAACCATCATGAAGATTTCTATTGCCGAAAATGCTTTTTGGGTGAAGATTTAAAGTGAGATTTTATTTTGCTTTCATAAAACCTAAGCCTTATAGAAACTTTATCCTTATTTTATTATTTGTTATGGGTTCAACAGTCGATTTCTTCTTAATTTCTTATATTTCTATTGGAAAGCTTTTTGTCCTAGCGAAAGTGTCTTAGCCCGGTATGGAGGAGTGCTTCGGAATGCTACAGAGGGGTGCTTTGGTAAATTTTGGGGCAGATTGTGGGCATAGTTTATACTTTACAGTAACAGGTAAAAAGTACTAGAGAGACGGTGAACCCTTTAGGTTTGGAATCTATAAGGGGAGAGAGAGAGGTAACCTTATATTTTATCTGAGGAGAGAGAGCATTACAATGGCATGGTATTGCATCCAACAGAGTTCAAAAGGTGCATCAAGCACTTTTGAATGGTTCACTTTTGAATGGTTCAGATTGGACCAACCTCTAATAGGCTATAAGTTGAGACAAAACAGATTTAGATGGGTTGATTATGTGTAGCGGAACAATATCAATTAAGATCTGCGAGTTAATTCAAGTAGAAGGCTTAAAAAAAGTAAAACATAAGGTTAAAAAGACATGATTGGAAGTAGAGAAAAAAAATATGGAGATTTATGATCTCACTAGGGTATTGTTAGTATTTTTTGTTTGAAAAGTGTTTAAATGTATTTCAAAACAACAATTAGGGTTTTATTGTTCTTTCTTAAATTGCTTTGTAGGGAAAAAAGGATGTCGGTTTGAGTCCCACATTGAAATGAGAGTTTTTTGAGTTGTATTTAAAAGTACGCATTCCGATAACTATTCTAAGTACAAATGAGAGAGGAGGTGTATGAGCAGAGTATGTTAAGCATGTGACACGCAAGCGCAAAGGCACTTGATGGTGCACTTTTTACAACCCTTGCATCAAGATGCATGGACTTGCTACGTAACAATAGAGCTGGATAGCATTTTTCACCCACCACATGTTTGAATTCAATATTTGAAGGTAGGCTCTAATTTGATTGTTTAGAGTCTAGGCTATATACAAACCGCACCCCTCAATAAAACCAGTGGGCTCTACTTACTCAGTTCTATCTCTTTCTCTCTCTAAGACATGCATGTGCTCTCTCAATAAAACTAGTGATCTCTACTCAATTTTATCTCTTTCTCTCTCTAAGACATGCATGCGCAAAAGGGTGTGATGGTGCACTTTTCACAACCCTTGCGTCTCTCTCAATAAAACCATTGGGCACTCCTCAATTTTCTCTTTCTCTCTCTAAGGGCATGTTTGATAACTGGAAGCAAGTTCATTAACTGTAAATTGGAAGTTCTTGAAGAATTATATATTAGTAGTTCTTGAAGAAATTATTGGTTTCTGTGTTTGATAACATGGGAAATTAAGAAGTTCCTGGCTTTTGTGTTTGATAACCTCTAAAGAACTATACATTACTCGTTCCTGAAAAAGTTTATGGTTTTTGTGTTTGATAACATCCCTGGGAAGTTAAAGAAGTTCCTGGCTTCCGTGTTTGATAACTTCCTGAGAACTTAAGAACTTTCTGGTTTCTATGTTTGATAACCTCTTGAGAAGTTAAAGAACAACTGAGTATCTATATTGGATTAGCTTTAAGTAATAAGCAAAATGTAAACGTTAAAATTGAGAATTAGATATTTATTTATTTATTATTAATTTATAGAATATTAAGTTTTGGATTACAATATCAATTGAAAGTAAAGTACGTTGGATTGAGAGAGAGAGAGTTATGAGATAGTTTTATTGATGAGTGAGAGAAGCGTCCAAGAGACAGATACATTTGTCCACCAATTAACGCAAATGTTCCATGATAAACTTCATTGCACCTTAAAATTAAAGCAATCTATAGACAATGTCAAGCACAACCTCAATTTAATTAAGTTTAAACAACAACCTGTAATAGTTTAAACATGCATGATTAAAAATGTAAGAACTAGAAAATCAGCTCATTCAAGCACACATGCACAATGCAAGTAGTAAGAAATCAACCCATTCAACAATAACGCATAATAATTTGAGCACTACTTACATTTAGCACTGATGCATCTGTATCCTAGCTAAAAAAATATACCTCATTCACAATTCAAAAATAAAAAATATACATCATTCACAAGTCATGCACACAACATTTATGTGCTCTCTCTCTCTCTCTCTCTCTCTCTCTACTAC
>NW_006499897.1:1071852-1095306 GCF_000471905.2 Amborella trichopoda | reverse complement strand
TTCATTAGTTTCAATTATATTTAGATGAATACCCATTTGCATACATCTTTAAGATGGATGCTTTATACCTCGGGGACGGCAAATGTAGAAATGAGGTCCCCGCCGCATATGAGCCCATGTAGAAATGAGTCACCTCTTAAAAATTTATTTTTTAGATGGATTTTGGGACCTAATTTGAAGGACATGCAATCTGTAATATGGAAATCATGAATATGAAAAATAAATAAAATTTTAATTAATTTTATTAATAAAAAATTTAGACAGTTAGTTTCAATATTTTTAGATAGACTACCTATTTGTATTAATCTTTAAAATGGATGCTTTATACTTCAGGGACATTAAATGTTGAAATGTTGTAACTGCTGCATAAACAAACTTTTTTTTTTTTTTCGAGTGAGTAAACAATTTTCTTTTTTCAAAAAGAAATCATTGGAAGAAAGGATAGTGCCGATATTTATAGCATGTAAAAAGGTAAAATATGTCATGAATTTTGAAAAAAAAATTTATTCTATGCGGGACCCATTTCTACATTTGCGTCCCCTATGTATAAAGCATCATCCAGAAACGATTGAAGTTAACAATGCAATGTTTTTTCCGTAAAACATTATATTATTTTTAATATTTATTTATTTATTCATACTCATAGAGGTATATGTCCTTAAAAAAAAAAAAACAGAAAAAACCCAAGAGTCCATCTCAAAAATAGATTTGCAAGAGGGGACTCATTTCTACAAGGACTCAGTCCATTTTGGAAAAAAAGCGATATTTTCATGTGTTTAACGTGCTACTTACAACACGGGCTTCTTTTGCCTGAGGGGAGAGAGAAACAGTAGAGAGAGATGATAGGCAACAATCATAGAGGGGGCAAAACTGTGGAGAGAGAAGGGGGAAAGTAGTAGAGAGAGAAGGGGTGGGCAAAGAGGAAAGCGTTACAGCAGCTGCTTCCCTCTGAGGAGAGAGAAGAAACCAGTAGAGAGAGAGAAGGAGGAGGAAAAAGGTTAGAGAGAGAGAGAAAGGGAATGGAGAGCAGTGAAGAGGAAGATTTCCCATCTCATGAGTGGATCACTCCACAAATTAGAGTGGACTCCATGTACCAATCCAAGACTGAGAAGGCATATAATTTGTTTGCCCCTACCATTTCATTTGCTGCATTTCTTCTCTTTCGTTTCCTTCCTATTCAGTTTCACTGTAAGACCCCCCCTAAATGTTCACTGAAGATATTTTACTTCAAATATTCTGAATTTATTGGGATATGGGTTTCCATTTTCTTCGGGTTTTGAAGCAACCCATGCTCTAGAAAATCTATTTAATGGTCTGTAATTGTAGTAAATAGAAATCTGTTTGGCTATTTGTTCTTACCATGGTGGGTTCTCACTGCATTGTGTTCTAAATTGCATAAAAGAATGCACTTTTTTGACATAACTGTGTATTTTTTGGTTTCCTGTAAATTTTTAATTACAGGGCATTAGGAGGCTTTGTTCAGAACTGCTTGATCTAAAGGACGCAGTAGACAACTTATGTGGTAATATGCAGTCCAAGTACACGGCCTTTGTTAGGTAACAAATACTTGATTTTTATGTGAAAAGTTTTAATTGCTATCATTTGCATGGAAAATTCACAAGCGAATAGATATTCAATTGAGCTTAATTTGTTTTTATTTTTTATTTTTTTTTATTTTTATTTTTACAGTTTTTATTCCAAAGCTTGAGCTCGCATAATGATAGCAATTAGAAATGTTACTGATAATGGGGGGGTGTATTTACCAGTTATATTAGTGAAGACTTTGCATGTTACTTACAATTGTTCCAACCTTTTAACATTTTGTTTTTTGGATAAGTAATGAGAACTTTACTTGTTTTTTCAGTATAATCAAAGTCTTATACATAACCCCTATAATTGAATCTTCCGCATTCAATTCCTGTTTTAGAGGAGCCATGACCGCTTTGCATGTTATGTGCCTCCCTGTACCCTGAATTCTTTAGAAGGCTATCTGAAACCTCCGATACCACAACAAAAGAAAAAAAGAACAACCTCTCACACCGTATAATGTTTATATCTGGACTGGTGCTTACACTCTGTTACCATACATTTGCAACCTCTATACACCATGCCATTAACTCATAGCTGTCTTGGAAACCATTATTTTACTTCCCCAGCTCCTGTCCTAATCCTCACGGCACTTAACAGTTTACTTCCCCATTCAGTATTTGAAACGATTATCTATCCACAAAGCCCTCTTTTTCATTCTTAATTGGAATATGCATTATCTATAATGAGGATTTAGTGACCGTGTTTTCATTCCAAATTGTCTTCTTGCTTTGTTCTTTTGGGTAATAGGCCCTTACCACATTGCAGAGATGCATCGTCTTCTTTCATTTCTTGCACTCTACCGAGCTCCCTCTAGAGCATGTCAAAAAGATTATTCTCTGAGGGAGCATCATCAAGAGCACCATGAAGTATATCAGTAGGTTGCCAAATATAGCCTCATTTTTAGTAATTGGACCCTTAGATGATGATTGGAAACTAAATTTTAGTCTTGCAGACCTACTAACCATTTTTTCTATCACTGTATCTCACAATTGTCTTCTCTGTGCATCGGCATAGAGGAGGAAGGCCAAATGTATGTTCTCATGATTATTTATTTTTTGAGAGTTCGAATATGCCTGTTGGAAATGCTTCCATTTTTTAAGAAGTATTTGGTTCTCTTTGGTAGAGGCAGGCTGCTAATTATCAATTCAACTGGCTACCATCTTACAAGTTACAACTGATGATACTAGGATGAGGTTGACCCTCATGGTTAATCCCAGATAGAGCATAATTTTTTTGGTAATCAGTGGTTTTGAAAACCATTTATTGTGTATGTTATCTTAGCTTTGTAATGCATTTCCCGCTCTAAGGTCACAACGAAGGACTGCATATTTAAAGCTCCAGGAAAGAGAATACAGTCAGCAAAGGTTTTGTAATGCATTCCCCACTATAAGGTGACAACGAAGTGTCTTTAGTAATGAGAGTCAAGTCAGCAAAGGTCTAGGCCTAATGTTATGGTTCGAGAAGTTGTCATTTGTAAATAATATTTTGAACCGTGAAAAATTTGCCTCTGAATATTTAAAGGCTTTTGATGCTCAACACAGGAAGTGACTCTGGGGTGGAGAAATCATTTCAAATTTTTAACAGAATTTTTGATAGTGGAGTTTGTGGTACTAGAAATTGTGCAGTTATTTGGTGGAATGGGTAGTTATTTGTTTCGAGACCAGATAGCTTTATGGGAAATGAAGATGCATAGAAAATGTGGCCAATTGATTTTGAAAGAGAATAAAACATGATTAAGTGATGTGCCTGACCATGCAATGTAGACAAGTGTTATCAAAACTGGACCCTATAGGCTGGTCCTATTAAGTGATGTGCTAGTCTGATTTGATAATATTGATATGGCATCTACTTGGTAGTCTCATATATTTTGGAGTTATCAATATATTAGTTTGGAAGTGGCTTGCAACTGCTAGTATTACATGTCGTTTTCATGGATAATCTGACAATGAAATTGTTTCCTCAGGCCATGCATTTTATGTGGCATTTGTGGGATAGAAACTCTTTGTTTGTGACATCTGGTAGAATTGAGGGGAAGTATCAGTCTATCAGGATAAGTACTTGCATTTTGCTAATGTAGTAGAGGCATTTGTAATTATATACATTCGGTGTATTTTGTTCTTATGTGCATGTAAATATAGCTTCTTATTTTGTATCTTCTTCACTGGTATATGAGCTGGCATTGTTATGTTACTGAATGAGAATCATATAAATAGATTTCTCCATTCTACCTCTAAATGTTCTTTTCCATGTGTGTTGTTTCATAATATTTGGAATCTGCTTTGTCTTACAAAAAACTGGTATTAAAAAATGGGTGTACGTCTTATGTTTTCCCTTGCAACTTCTGGTTCATCTAATTATAATTTTGTGATTTTGTTCATGTAATCTAGTCTTTTGGTTTATTGCTCAGAATGCTAAGATGCACTTCATGGACACCTTTTTGTATTTTTGAAAAGGATGCTCTTCTTGGACACTGATAAGCCATGTCTCCTTAGTCTTTTAAAGGTCATGCTATTGAAATCAGAATACCGCGATTCTCTTTTTTTGATTCTGCTATGGATTATATTTGTCAGCCTAATTTAACTTTGTTAATTTATTTATGATTTTTTTAATTAAGTTCCATTTCCGTAATGGATATTATGGTATCTTTGTATGCAGATTATCAGAAGAAGTTATTGAAATGGAGCATGAATTAATTGATCTTCAAAAGCATATATCTACCCAGGGGATTCTTGTACAAGATTTAATGAGAGGTGTTTGCCGTGAATTGGAAGAATGGAAGAGTGGGGCATTTGAGGCTAAGCAAGATCTTCCCTCCTATGAAATTGAAGACTTCCCACCTAATCAGATGCAAGACCCCAAGACTGAATTCTTTGACACCATAGACGTTCTTTTAGCCGAGCATAGATCAGAAGAAGCCCTAGCTGCTCTAAAGTCAGAAGAGGAAAAAAGCCAAGAGTTGCTCGAGTCAAAGGATAATTCAGTTTCTTCATATAAGCTTGCTTTTCTGAAAAGGAAGGAAATGCTTTCAGAACAGCTGGTTGAAATTGCAGAGCAGCCCTCTTCTGGTGTTCTTGAACTGAAGAAATCATTACTTGGGCTAGTTAAGCTTGGAAATGGTCCTTCTGCCCATCAGTTATTGTTGAATGCATATGGATCGCGCCTCCAGAAGAGCATTAATGGTTTTCTTCCATTGTGTTCAATATACCCAGGAACGTACTCAGCCAGTCTATCGCAGCTTATATTTTCAACAATCTCAGTTGCATCAAGGGAGTCTAATTCTATATTTGGAGATGCTCCCCCCTACGGCACGAAACTTAAGCAGTGGATTGAGTGGGAATTAGAGTCTATGGTTCAGTTAGTGAGAGAAAATGCACCTTCATCAGAGACCCCAATCGCCCTTCGTGCTGCCACTGTTTGTGTTCAGGCTAGTCTCAGTCACTGCTTGATGTTGGAATTCCTAGGGCTGTCTTTCTCTCAGTTGCTTTTAATCCTTTTATGTCCATATATGGAAGAGGTCTTAGACATGAATTTCAAACGAGCTATGAATGTGGTTGTGGACTTTGCAGTGAACGATGACATGGTGCTCTCATCACCTCAGTTCTCATCTCCATTTACACCATCAAATATTATGGTAACTAACAGTGGAAAAAAATTTATATCAGTAATTCAGGTAAGTTTACCGGCTCTCTTGAAATCTAAATCACCTGGATAATGTCGTCAATAGAAGAAATTCCAAAAAAAAAAAAAAGAAAACAAGAGAAAAAGAAAATGTCACTTGGAACATTTTAACAGTGTCATTTGAGAGGAAAGACCTTATTAGGCCAAAGTTTTTTCTTCGAGGATTATCTTTATTGTGGTATAAAATAAATGTACACTTATTGTTTGCTATAACGGTTTGGAGCATTTTTTGGTCTCCTTATCTATTGGGATTGTAATTGTATCTGAAGAATTTGTTATTCATGATCAAGTGTCTCTTTTGTCTCAATTTCTCTTTTTTAGATCAAGAGTTGTCTTCTCTCTCATATCTATGTTAATATTATTATGGACTTTAACGATCACGAGTGTGTTATTCTGTATTAAGTTACCAGAAATCATTGTCCAGGTCCTCCATTATTTATCCTTTTTTTTTTCTTTCCAATTCCCCTGAGAATGACCACTTCTTAGGCGATGAAACATGCACTTGGTCTTTTCTCTAGTAATCCCTGGTCGTTTAGACTAACAGGTCTAGTTTAGAAGCTATAATTAATTAACATAGAGGGAGGGAAGGTGGGAGGGACATAGTGCCATACTGGTTCAATCTATGCATATTATTCCTCTGATTAAATGCTTAAGTTCTGCTTTGCAATACGAAATTTCATGTGATACCAGATATCATGGTCTAAGGTATGACATCATTTTACTGTTATTGACAGGAAATTGTTGAACAGTTAACACCAAATGCCATTCTTCATTATGGAGGAAATATTTTGTACAGGCTGGCTAAGTTGTTTGATAGCTACATAGATGCACTGATTAAAGTCCTTCCTGGTTCCTCTGAAGATGATAACCCTTCAGAGAACAAAGATAACATAAATTTCAGGGCAGAAACAGATGCTCAGCAGCTTGCTTTATTGGGCACCGCCTTTACTGTTGCTGAGGAGCTTTTACCAATGGCAGTTTCAGGTATTTGCAGTCAAAAAAATGAAGGTGATGAGCCAGTGAGTATGTCCTCTGATAATTCCAATCTTCTACCGGGTAATACTATCGAATTGAAAGATTTGAGACGCCATCTGAAGCCATCGCTTGATAAGCTTAGAGACCATTATTGTCGGCATTATGTGTTGAGTTTCATTTATTCAAGTGATGGAAAACCGAGATTAGATGCTCGACTATATTTGAATGGGAAAGCTGAAGATTTGTTTTGGGATTCAGATCCACTGCCTTCTTTACCTTTCCAAGTAGGTTAAATTCTCTTGAATTATGTTGCTCTTCTCTTGCTTATTTTCTCATTTTCTATTATATACAGTATATTTATGAACGAAAAGATTTTGGTACTCATAATCCATTGGTAATCACCATCCAATGAAATGATGGAGGTTCGGGCCATATCTTCGGGCAGGTGCCATGTTCTCTCCACGAGCACCCATCATTTTATCGGGCAATCATAATCCCATAAGACTATGACTTCCCAAACCGCATCAAATTATAATATACCTTGCATTTCCTACTGCTGTTCCTTTTTTTTTCCTGCTTTGTTTTTTACAAACCATTTCCTGAAACAACGCTCTAGGCCCATACTTTGTTTTATTCCATTTATCTCACCAATTCATTGTTCGTTGGGTCAGGCATTATTTACGAAATTGCAGGAGTTGGCAAGTGTTGCTGCAGACGTGCTGATTGGGAAAGAAAAAATTCAGAAAATTTTGCTTGCAAGGCTAACTGAGACTGTGGTCATTTGGTTATCTAATGAACAAGATTTCTGGGAAGTGTTTGAGGATGAATCTGTGCATCTGCAACCATTTGGATTACAACAAGTATGCACCTTGCTCTAATAATCTTGCACTAGAATAGCAAGGCTCTTCTGATGATTGAGGAAGATTTACCATTTTTTATTGAGCAAAAGCACCCAGTTTGGTTTTCTAAAGAGAGAAACAGTATAGATTTAGGACGTGTTTGGTACGCATGAAAGTACTCCCTCATGTGATTAGGTGTGGGAGTTTTTTTGACACCAGTTGGTCCCATCGCATGTTTCCATACCAATTGGCGGCCCATTGGTGAGAAAAAACTCCCAAACCTGATCACATGGGTGAGGTTTTTCATGTGAAGATACTTTTACAGAAGTATTTTGAGCGTACCGAACATGCCCTTACTGTTTGCATCCTAATGAAAATTGGAACCATCCCTACCAGGTGTTGGTTGGCAAATGTTGTTATTATCTATTGCAGTGACCCTAATACAGTCATATTTTCTTGCAACATCAAGTTAACATAGTTATGGATGTGAAGTTCTTAGCTGTGATGCCAAATGAAGAAGAAAAAAATCATGGTTTGTATGGCTGGTATATAACCTTCCACAATGCCCAGGCACATAAATCTTTCATTTTGAATCAATGGTCATGTTCAAACATTAGTGAGAAACCATTTTTTTCATATTTTTATATCAAGAAACAGGCGGTTTTATATTATTTTCATCACAATCAACACTATTTGTATTTTTGCATGTGTGCATGAGACCATGCACATGTAGAAAGGGAGGGAGATGACCTAATGGCGTGCAAACACTTTTATTTATTTATTTTCTTATTATTTGTTCTAACATTTATTCTTTTTTGTCCCATTAGTTAATTTTCGACATGCACTTTATTGTTGAAATAGCGGTGTGTGGGGGTTACCCTTCTCGACAAGTGCGCCAAATTGCACTCGAAATAATCTCACGTGCTATTGGGACCTTTGCGACTAGAGGCATAGATCCTCACAGGTAAAAAAGCCCACCAGTGTTTACTTCAATAATTGTTTTCTATTGCTTACTCTTTAATGTTGGTGTCCATTATACACATTATTAAACACAATGTATCATCATCATTATCATCGAAGCCTTTTCCCAATTAATTGGAGTCGGCTACACGAATCTTGATCCTCCATTCTGCTATATTAAAAGTCATACCCTTAGGAAGGCCATAAGTTCTCATATCTTTTGCCACTACTTCTAATCAATGTCTTTTTGGGCCTACCCTTACCCTTTTTGAGCTTTCTACTTGAATTCACACCTCCTAACATATGTTGTACTGTGTCTGTGCCACACATGTCCAGCCCACCTAAGTCTACTTTCTCACATCTTATCGTCTATCGTGACTTGAAGCAGGAAATCAACCATATGGAGTTTCTCCTATTTTATGTATTTACCTATTACCATAGCGGAGATCAATCAAAAGTGAGTGAACGGGTCTACCCCTTGCCCTTTTTGGGCCTTGCACTTGAACTAACTCGCACCTTGTAACATGTGTTGTATTAGGTCTGTGCCACGCATGGCCAGCCCACCTAAGTCTAGTTTCTCATATCTTATCATCTATTGGTGCTAAACCTAAATTCCCTCGAATGTATTTATTTTGAATTTTATCCCTTCTTGTCTTTTTACCCATCTATCCACCATCCTCATCTTAGCCACCCAACATTAATTCTATGGGTATGTCGTTCTTGACCACTTAACATTCTGCCTCATAAAGTAAAGCTGGTCTCACAGCTGTCTTATAGAGCTTGCCCTATAGCTTCATTGGTATGCGGTGATCACATAAAACTCCAGTTGTACATCTCCACTTCGCCCACCAAGTTCTAGTTCTATGTGTGACATCTTCCTCAATCTCTCTATTTTCTTGGATTATCAACTCAAGATATCGAAAGTGCGCTCTTTTTGGTATTTCTTAGCCGTCAATCTTAACTATTTCCTCGTCTCTATTCCTATTATTATTACATTTACATTCTATATACTCTGTCTTAGTCTGATTAATTTTAAAACCTTTAGATTTTAGAGCTTCCCTCCAAAGTTCTAACTTATTAAACACAATGTATAGTGTGTATTACATGGTCATCTCCACCATCCATAAACAATGGAGATGGACCTAATTAGCCTAGCAAGACGAGTACAGTTCATCTTCACTGTCCACTGTCAGATTGAAGAATGGAGATGGTCCTATAGCATACACAAAATATACATTTTATATGCAATATACTTTACCTTTCAGTTTCTGAATATGATTTGGCGATTATGACCGGTTACATAATATATCTCAGTGCCCTACCTGAAGATGAGTGGTTTGTCGACATGGCAAAGGCAGCAATAAATCGATTTTTATTGGGAACTCCCGAGTCATCAGAAGTTGATGAACACAATGAAATTCCAATTGAAGAGTCTGATTTGTCAGAAATCGATGAAGACCATGTTGCTGAGACTGACAGGAAATTAGAGTTATCGGATGGGCATATAAATTTAGAGTTTGAAGGCTCTGATTTTGATGAAGAGGTTAATAGCTCATGCAGTATAGAGTCAGGGGAGTCATTTGCCTCAGCTCGCATGGATGACAGTGCGAGCCCATCTTCCTTAACCGACCCCGAAACCTGATGAAACATATCACTCAGAGGTGAAACCCTCTCTCTAACCAGGACAAGACCTCATTTATCCATCCAAAATTACCTCTGTTATTTACAGATGAGACCTCTTCTCTCACCATCAAAAAATGTTTGGCTACGAGTAAGAAAAAGTGCCATATGCAGATCCATGCATGGATGCTCCATGTTTGTGATTCGTGATTGAATGGGAATCGCATTTTTGTTAAGGATGTGTCCATCCATGTTAGGACAAGTACTGTACAATAGTTGATCGTTTGAGATTAATCCGGTTGTTGTTATGTAACATGTAAATTATTCTAGCAATATGGTTCAAGGGCGCTTGTAGTGAGACTAATGGAGGTGACAAAAGATGTCATTGCTCAGTATGGGTTCTAAATCTCTCTCTTTGAAGCAGTGTTGGCAAACTCGGCCTGTCCAACTCTGAACCGGCCAGTGAAACTAGTCCTAGGAATTGGATGATCCGGTTTTGGTGGTCAAGCCGGGCATTTAAAAATAAAATAAAATAAATTGTATATAAAATCCCCAACGAACAGGGATTTGTTTGTATTGTGTTTTTGAATGTTTTTTATTATTTTGGCAGAGATTGGAAAGTGTTTTAGCCATAGAATATTTATTTTTATATTTTTTTATATGTTTTAGGAGAATTTCAAAAATATCCTTGGGTACAAATCTATTTTTTTCTACTAATTTTCAAGTTGATTTGGATGTGTTTTGTTGAATCATGTTTTAAATATACTTTTTATATGGAGATGCTTTAAATATACTTTTTATATGGGGATGACAAGAGATGTCATCACTTATAGTGAAATTAATGGAGAAGACAAAAGATGTCATTGCTTGGTATGGGTTCTAAATCTCTCTCTTTGAAGCAGTGTTCGCAAACTCGGCCTGACCAACTTGGAACCGGATGGTGAAACTAGTCCCGGGCATTGGAAGATCCGGTTTTGGTGCTCAGGCCGGTTATGTAAAAATAAAATAAAATAATTATATATAAAATCCAAAAAAAAAAAGGGATTTGTTTGTGTTGTGTTTTTGAATGTTTTTTATTATTTTGGCAACGCCTGGAAGGTGTTTTAGTTATGAATATTTAATTTTATATTTTTCTATATTTTAGGATAATTTGAAAATACCTTTAGGCACAAATCCATTTTTTACCACTAATGTTCAAGTTGATTAGGATGTGTTTTGTTTAATCATGCTTTAAATATATTTTTCTATTGTTTTGGATTTTTTTTAAAGGAAAGGTTTCTATGCTTCTTCTACAGCATAGAAGTTTTATCCTCTTTTTATCATCCAGCCGTCCAATTTTGATCAAGAGAGCCAGTCACCGTTTGATCTTAGATTCGACGTTTCAAAGTATTGTCTTTTTAATTTTTTTATATATAAATTGTATGAATATGAAATTTGGTATGTGTCATCTTCTTATTGGGGCGCACCTATAAAAAATATTAAAAATAATTTTTAGATAAAATATAATGATCAAAATACTTGTTGAAACTTTCAGAGGTATTTTGATCATTTTATTTTATTAAAATAATTTTTTTTTTTTTTTTTTTTTATTATTTTCGTTAGTGCGAGTTTAATAGAGGAATTGACGTCCAAAATTTGGTATAGTTTATATAAAAAAATAAAAATAAAATAGCATAGAGATGTGACATTGTGATTGGGGCAATCTTAGCCTTCCACACAAAATGGACGGTTGAATAAAGGAGAGGATGGATCTTCTATGCTGCAGGGGAAGCATAGAAAAACTTGCTCTTTTTTTAATACGTTTTGGATTCGTTCGGTTAGGTTAGTTGAATCGGCCGGTTTACTGGTTACTTGGTCGCAGCCCATATCTGGTTTCCGAAGCCGGTTCAATTTTTCAAACACGCTTTGAAGTCACTCGCAACCTTTCTTTGGGGTCTCTTAATTTCCTGATCCTTCCATATCAGTTTGAGAGAGAGAAAAGAGAGAGAAAGAGAAGAGAGCCTTTCTTTGGATGTTTTGTATTTCCTGCGCTTCCATTCATTTAGAGAGAGAGAGAGAGAGAGAGAGAGAGAGATATGGCCAAACTGTTATTAAAAGACAATAAGAGAGAGGGAGGGACATGGCCAAACTGTCATCAAAAGATAACCAATTGGAGTGTGAAGATCTCAATATGATGACTGCCCTAAAAAAAGATCTCTTGATGATGGCTTTTTCTATTTTTTAATCTACATAAGGTACATATGTTTCGTTTTGCTCCTAATCAATTAATCAACAAAGGTGGCATTTCTTTTCAAATTGTTTTAGACAGTGGCCTTGCAGGTTGTTTTCATTCTATATTTTTTTTGGCTTTATCCCAAATAATCAATTAATCAACAAAGGTGGCATTTATTTTCAAATTGTTTTAGAAAGTTAGCCTGCAGTTTATTTTCATTCTATATTTTTTTGACTTTATCCCATAAAAGAGTATTTAACCACATTGCAGCAGTTGGTAATCTACATAATTATGTCCACAACACATAGAGGGTACAGACTGGCTTGAATTTTACTAATTTTTCTTTATTCATAGTTTAACAAAACTAAAAGTCCTCAAGTGTATTGTGGAATATTCGGATGGTCTAAACCAATTTAGACTTTATTCAGGTTTTTTCCATGCTCATGAACCTTGATGTCCACACAAACCAAACATTTTCACTTAATCTGGAAAATTAATATGCTTTGAAGCTGAGAAATGCAAGGCTGGAGATTCTTTTGTTACAACAACACTTGACCTCATCTAAGTAATCTCTCTCTCCTTTTTTACGTTAATTTCATCGCAATAGTCTTTAGCATCATTTTTCTCTCCTTTATGGGACTATTTTTGAATGGGGAATTTCCTGTCAGTAAATTATAATTTATATTGAATAGCCGATCCCAAATAGTTAGGAAGAGGTTCAAATAATAATGACCCACACATATCCAAGAGACAGAGCAACAAAAGATTTTACTTCTTACGAGAGAGAGAGAACTCCCCACACAGTGGGATCTTCATTGCAACAAAAGTTTTAGTTATGGACACGGTTTCTATGCGACCAGCCCGTATATTGTAAAAATGAGGGCTTGGCAATAAATATATATTTTAAATATAATTTAGTCTTAATTTTTAAAGAATATATAATCTTTAACATGGAGATCATAAATATGAAAAAATAAAATAAAAATAAAAACTAGAAATAATAGTTATATTAAGAAAGCATTTGGACTGTTAGTTACCCTTGTTCACCTATTTGTATCCATCTTTAAGATGGATGCTTTATACCTCTGGACCGCTTATTGTAGAAATGTGGTCCAACTTGTATGAAACAATTTTCTTTTATTTATTAGAGGGGCAGAGACCAAATCCCAAAGAATGGGCTTTTTCTTTAGGACGTGGTTAGCATGCAGCCAAGCCCAAACATGTACAAACACGAGCATGACAATAAATATATTTTTTAAGTATAATTTGATCCTAATTTTTAGAGAATATATTATTTTTATGACCGGGTTTCTATGCAGCCAAGCTCGCATATACAGAAATGCGGGTTTATTAACATATCTATTTTTGAGATGGATTTTTGGACTTAATTTTAGGACATGTAATCTCTAACTTGGAGATCATGAATATGAAAACATAAGTAAATTTTAAAAACTAGAAATAATAATTCTAGTAAGAAAATGTTTGGACCGTTAATTTCCATTGTTTTTAGATGGACCACCTACTTTTATCCATCTTTAAGATAGATGCTTTATACTTTTTGGGCCGCATATGTAGTCATGCGGTCCAGCCTGCATGAAACAATTTTCTTAATTTTTAACATATAGATCATGAATATGATAAAGTAAATAAATTTAAAAACTAGAAATAATAATTATATTAAAAAAATATTTAAATCATTAGTTGCAATTGTTTTTACATAGACCACCTATTTGCATCCATCTTAAAGATGGATGCTTTATACCTTTGGACCGCATATTGTACAAATGCGGTCCAGCCCGCATGAAACAATTTCTTATTTTCTTTTATCGTGGCAATATTGTCCAAAAGTATGACTTCATTTATTATCAAGCAAGCTTTCTATGCTTTTCCCTACAATATAAAACTTATATACTTCCCCTTATCCAACTGTCCATTTTGAATGGAGGGCTAAGATTGCCCCAATCACAATGCACCTCTCTACACTATTTTTTTTATATAAAACATTTTGACACCAAATTTTTGGCGTCCTATCTTCTATTAAACTCGCACTTGTAAAAAATATAAAAATAATATTTCCAATAAAATAAAATAACCAAAAAAACCCTTGAAAGATTCTAGGGATATTTTAGTTATTATATTTTATCAAAAAACTATTTTTAATATTTTTTTTAGGTATGCCCCAATGAGAAGATGACGCATACCAAATTTTATATTCATACAATTTGTATAAAAAAATTAAAAATAAAAAACTCTGAGGCGTCAAATATAATATTAAATGATGAGTAGCTCACTTGATCAAAATTGGACGGCTAGATGATAGGAGAATCATAGATCTTCTATGCTGTAGAGAAAGTATAAAAACCTTTCACTTTCTACAAATATTTGATAGGGATGTAGAGAATAAGTTAAACCTCACCTCAAAACTCACATAAAGTTGTAGTTCTATTGTCGTAAAACCTTCAAATGGATAATTTCACCCTTGACTGTTATGATTGTAAAAACAATTTAAGATTTTAAACCCGAAAAATAGTGTATATTTTAACACATTATCTAAACCGTCTATTTCACCCTAAAAAAGCATTTAATCCATAAGATATGCATCATATTTTAAGCTTCAAATATCATAATTAGTGTTGAAAATTGATTTTAAAACCAGATGCCCAAAATACTACTTTTCAGATAATGATGCGAGGGAAGACTTTTACTTGCTTAAGCATCATAGATACTGCATCACTTTCTCCCGATTAAATTTGGTGTGCGGTATGCCTAATCAATGGCATTACTAGAAATCCCCTCTCTCTCACTTCTCTCTTTCTCTCTCTAAATTTAATAAAGCTCTAATTAACTCACTCTCTCTAAATTTATTAGAAAAAAAAAGTTTATATAAGGTTGTAATCTTAAAATATAAAATTACGGATGAACTTCAAAAATTCATATTTTAATGTTAAAAAACCCTCTAATTGATCATTTGGACATCGAAATGTATAAATATGAAAAAAAAAAAGATTTTGAATCTTAAAAATAGTACATCTTACAACACATTATCTATGTCGTTCATTTTCAAGATTTTCATACGTTAATAGATCAAGTTGATTTTAATCATTTTTAAAATTTAAAATTTTATAATTAAATATAAAAATAAATTTCCAAATAATCCTAACAATTTCTTACATCAAATTTACATGCCATATAAAATTTGGAGGGATTCGTTAAGGTTGCAACCATGCAAAAACCACACCCTAAAGCTATAATTAACTCGATAAAACAATCAATTTACCGAGGTGTGTGACCTCAGTAAGCGTGCTCATTGGTGGATTCCGCTGACATTATCTGCTCACTGAATCGGCACAACATTTCAAGTACAGTAACAACTCAAAAGCCCAACTCGTGCACTCTCATTTCTTTCTTTCTCTCTCTAAACTTCACAATAATGGATATCGGCTTGTTATCCTCACACCCCATCTTCTCCCCATCTGTTCCCATGGCCCCTGCTTCAGTTTCAGGATTTGGTTCTTGCCCACCATGCCTCAAATACCCTCTTACCAGTCATGGAAGGAAGTTATTGGTCCCTAGGGCTGCTGTTGCCGTGGAGAACCAGCCCCAAACAAAGGTTTCACTGGTCAGGATTGGGACCAGAGGAAGGTACCTACTTCCTCTCTCTAGATTGTAACTTGAATCTTGACTATTCCTTATGTTGCCTCCACCTCAATTAGATGGGGACTTCAGGAACTTGACACTTTCTCTCTCTAGAATAATTTGAATCTTTAGTGGTACTTTATGTTACCCCAACCAAAGTCATCACTGGTTTTACTTTGGCCGGTGGGAATGGAAATGGAGGAAGATACCCACTTTCTCTCTTAGCTATTACAGTGGATGTATTGTGATTCGTTATTTTCAAATTTTTTGTTTTAATTGTTTATGAATTCATTGGGAAATGTTATTTCTTTGGCTTGAAGAACCCATATTATAAATTTGACTTTTGGTGAAGTTTATGCTGTTAATTCTTGGGGTTTGTGAGAGGATAATTGAATACACATATGGCATACATTGTCAGTTTTCTTTCTCCATTTTTTTCACTCTCATTACCTTTTTTTTCCCTCATTTTTCTTGTTCTCCTATTGTTCTTCCTTTCTGGTTTCCTTTAAGTTTGTTGCCCCAAGCGAAGGGGCACGATGGGTTCAAGGAAAGTAGATCTTCCTGCTTGCCAATGTAGGCCTTGAGCGGCACTCATTAATGTTGAGGTCGAGTTTAGTAGAGGAATTAGGGTTTAGATTTTAGAGTGAGAAAAGTTAATGAATTTTTGTCTTAATAATTTTTTTGGCCAGTGGGGCACTCCCTTTTGAACATTGGCAATGAGATTATAGGGCGAGTCTAGATATTTCGTTTTCATGGTAAGCAAACTTGGAGGAAATATTAACCAAATTTGGGGTTTTTGAAAGCAGATTTGGGGACTCTCTTTCTACTTGTAAGATGTAAGTTTTCTCTATAGGTTCACTTGTAACCTCTTTTAGTTCAGCCAGAAAAGTGATTTATTAAAGAGAAGGATCATTCAGTTCTTCTTCTGTCCGGTTTTCTGCTATGTCAAAATGCATAGTAAGATGCTTACATACTGCGAGGCCAAATTAATGTAAAAGAAAATCTCCACTTTATTTCTTCTCCACAATCTCCTAAATATTCCTCAACGTTTATCTTACTTAGATTCTGTATTCAAGCAGCTATGCATGATTGCGCTTCGGTCTTGTTCGACTTTATGAATGTAGTTTGGTGGCCTTTTACACGCAAAATCTCAACAAGTACAATTTTTTTAATTTGATAATTAACAAGTGTTTGTCAAAATTTTGAGTTTGAGATTTCTCATTTGTATGGGCTATGGCTATATATCATAGATGCTGTCAAAACCTTTGTGATGAACATACAAAAAATGAAAAAGAAAAATAAAGAAAAAGAAAATGTTGGTCATGTGTTTCTTACTCCTACAGAAACCATATAATTTGCTAATATGATTTTAATGAAATGAGGGCATGTAGAAAATCCTGAAGCTCTCTGCTGGTTATCTTAATTTTTCTGTTTTTTTGAAAATATGTGGTTATCTTAATCTTTACCCTTCTAATTCGCAGTTTTAGTGACAAATCCTTCCCTCTTAACTTGCAAATTTGTGGTACTAGACATTGTGCTTCATAATCATACCAATCTTATTTTAAGAGAGATCCAATGATGTTCATTATTGTTTCTGATACCCATTCAGCTCGCCTTTATTTGATGATGGGTTCTGCTCTACTATCGTATGCTTGTAAATTGCAATGTTATGCTCAGATAGTCAGATATCCTTGCAGAGGAATATTTGGCATCAAATTTGTGTGGGAGTTAAATGGCCTGTTTTGGATTCCCATGAGCTCAGTGCTAGACTGTACTACCTTTTTGAAGTCTTCTATGGATGATTTCAGTTATGGCTGTTGAATTTGGGAAAGTACACCTAAACCCAATGATGTTTGAAAACTATAGTCTGTTGGGGTCATCACCATCCAAGGGTATGATGCAGAATAATAATGAAAGTGAGACCCAGAACAGGACATGACCTGAATGGTGGTCTCACTCTAAATCACCATCCAACATTTCATCAGACTGTGTTGACTCCAATAGACTATGGTCTTCCATATTCCATCAGCTCTTAATATACTTATACTATTTCTTTGGGTTTCCCTTTTATTACTTATTCAATGTTGATTAGGATTAATTCAATATTTAGGGGCTTCAAAATATTCAAATCCTTAACCACATGGGTAATAAAAAAGTTAGGTTATCAACTTTTCTTGGTGTTTCGTAAGAGGCCTTATGCCACTGTCTTCCTAGTGACACCGAGAAATATAAATAATGGCACTGATTCTTGTAGTGGTTGATTAACATTTTTTCGGAGTTTCAATTGTCTTCCCTGGGCTAAATTTATTCTTCTTTTCTATTGCTTACCCTTGATGCCAGATGATATTTCTTATACTACTTATGTAGGACAGTCCACTAGCTCTTGCCCAGGCTTATGAGACACGAGATAAACTTAAAGCAACACATTCCGAACTTGCAGAAGATGGTGCTATTGATATCATAATCATAAAAACAACGGGTGATAAAATACTAAATCAACCATTGGCTGATATCGGTGGAAAAGGCTTGTTCACAAAAGAGATAGACGAGGCATTATTGAAGGCTGAAATTGATATAGCTGTTCATTCCATGAAGGATGTGCCCACATATTTACCTGAGGGGACTATTTTACCATGCAATCTCCCTCGTGAAGATGTTAGAGATGCATTTATATGCCTCACTGCAAGTTCACTTGCAGAGCTTCCAGCTGGGAGTGTTGTTGGGAGTGCTTCTCTTCGAAGGCAATCGCAGATACTATACCGATATCCATCACTTAAGGTCGGCCATCTTATCTTAGGCCTTTGACTTGTTCTAATGGCAGAATGTTGTTTTTTCCTTCTCAAAAAAAAAAAAACTCTAATTCCTGTTGATGGGACCATTAATTATTATTTTTGTCTTGTTTACCCATTTATGCCCCACCACAGTTTTCCCTGTGGTAAGTAGTACCAAATTCCATTTCTACTTCTGTTTAGTGCATCCAATCTCCCTTCCATAGACTTTTGTTGTTTGAACTATATGGAGCATTTATGAACAGATAAGGCTCTTTCCTGAGAACAATGAGACCAGACATGATAAATTTGATGCAGACATAAGTTCGTGAAATATAGACCAATAAAAAAAGAATAGTTAATGTTATGTTTCTAGGAAAAAGCATTGGAAGAGGATGATGGAGCTAGGGACGACTTTAAGTATGGGAGGAAACACCAGATTCAGTGGGAAAGAGTGGATGGCATCTCATATTGTTTTGTTGGCCTTTTACTTGATTTTCTCCTCCTTGAGATTGGTTCTGTTTTTGTCCCCCGCCCCAAGGAAAAAAAACAAAAACACCCCTTGCACGGCCTTTCCTTAGATGCATGAATGTAAATTTGCTTGGACTTTGAGTTCTTTTAACTGTCCAATTCTTCATCTGGAAGGAATTGGGTATCCTCTGATTTGTGAAACTCTTTTTTTTACCTCTAAAAGGTTTCTGTGAAGGCTGCATGAGAAGAATGGTCATTCATTTTCTTTTTAACTCATGTGAGTTATGCTGCTCTTGATTAGAAAGGCAAGTTGTAACCTATGCTTTTCTTGCTGTTCACAAAATATTCTGTAAAACAAAGCACCAACTATAGCAAGAAACAAAAGTAAAAAAAAGCCTACCATTAGCTTTCTTATTGTCATCATGTATATCCATGATATTTATAAAAAGAAAAAAAATCATTTATGTTTATGACACTAAGTGCAGTCATTGACAAACAAAACAGATATTTATAAAAAGAAAAAGAATCATTTAAGTTTATGACACTAAGTGCAGTCATTGACAAACAAAACATGATACCTTTCTTTGTGAATATTGGAAATAGCATTTTCATGCCCCCCAAGAAGAATCGATTGATGTTGGACCCCACACATTGGAGTGAGCTAGATGAAATAGTTACGAAGAATGACTTAGTCTGCAGACACAAGTTACAATGGTTAATGTTCCACTAACACGCATGCATTACATTTACTTTGATTCCCAAGTTGTTTTTTTGTTAGTCGAACTTCCATACGAGGAATGCTTCCTTGATCAAATTTCTTCTTATTTGAAGAGCTCTTGTTTCGAGCTTGTTTTTTAGGCTTTTCTTAATTGTCATATGGATTGATATGGTTTAGGTTATCAACTTTAGAGGCAATGTCCAGACAAGATTGAGAAAGTTGGGTGAAGGGGAAGTACAAGCAACCTTATTGGCATTGGCTGGGCTCAAACGCCTAGACATGACTGAGGACGTGACGTCTATCCTATCCATCGAAGAAATGCTTCCAGCTATCGCACAAGGAGCGATTGGTATAGCATGTAGAACCAATGATGACAAGATGGTATGCATTTTCCAAACGTTGCAAGTATATGGGTTTTGAATCATGAATGAAGTTACGAATCGTGTTAATGTGTATATGCGACAAACAAAATACTGTACTGTAGAGGGGCATCTGCCATCTGTTCCTGATGATGGATGGTTGAGATTAAACTGTTCCTGGGTGAATGCTTTGGGAGGGCTCCACTTGGTTAGTCACTTAGTCTCCATTGGGTGTGATTGGGGATGTATGGTGGATACTCGTTTGGAGTTAGGTTTTCCATACTCCATTTTGCTATGCCATACTTACCATATTTTGCTTTTTCATTCAGAGTAGAGTCCTTCACAAGCCCAATTGAACTTGGGATCCCATCATGAACTTGTCCTCATCAATGTTAGAAAAGAAAGAATTTATCCTTGCTCTTGTTCTGTGCATATGAGCTTTGATGGATATTTTATAGGGAAAATATCTCCATAGACCCTATTTTTAAGTTTCATTTCTCCGTAAACCCAAGGTTTCAAAATCTATCTAGCTGCATAAAGATTCTATTTATTACATCTTCAAACCCCATTAACCAACTTTATCCTATTTTTTAGCCCAAACAGATTTTATAAAGACATCCTTTTTAAACCCCTCTATCTCTCTCCAATCTCCCAAACCCCTCTCACTCTCTAGTCCCCCAGCTTTCTCTCCCTCCTCTGTATCTCTCTCCCTGGTCTACCAACTTTCTCTCTCTCCCTGTGTGAGAAGCACATGAAGATAGAGAAACAAAAGAGAACTGGGTTTTCTTTAGAGAGGTCTTTTTCAAATTTGTTTGGGCCAAAAGTTTAAGGTAAAAATAGGTAAACTTAGTTTAGGGGGTTAGAAGATATAAAGATAGAATAAGATAGGTTTGGAAAGTTTGCGTCTACGGAGAAATGAAATTTAAAAATTGGGTCTACAAAGATATTTTCCTTAATTTTATAACCATCAATCTATGGCCATGCATTGCATCCTCTGTGAAACCTTTTTCTACTAGTTTTTCTCTTTCATGTTGTCATAATGGTTTATAATATGGATTAGTCTGTGATATTTGGTATCGAGATTTATGGTCAGACAATAGTGACTGGTTTTCTTGGAAAATTTTGGGATTTCTTGTGAAAATATTGGTTTAAATAAAATATACAAGAAAATTGAAAGTTATAAAACACATTAATTTCCTTGCATATCTTGCCACATCTTGTATGGTTCAAAAAATTTGCCATGTTTGACTTGGAGTCAACCGAGTAGTTAGACTTGGTAGCTGCTGAGTCTGGAAGCTAACACATGGGAATCAGCCAAGTCTGGCTGGTTGTCAATATGTTATTATTTTTGTTTGGACTCGGGCGAGTCTTTGACAGACTTGGCCAAGTTTGTAAGGCTTGAGTTGGGCTTGGGATCCCAAAGCTTCCCAACCGGATTCCTTGCTTTTTAACACTGCTTTTATAGTTTCTCCACTCTAGAGTACCAATTGTGTGTGTGTGTGTGTGCGTCCGTGTGCGTGTGCGTGCGTGTGTGTGTGTGTGCGTGCGTCGGTGGGTGTGTGTGTGTGTTTCGGCATCATTTGGGGTTGATCCTTACTTTGATTATTTAAGATAACCACCTCATACAAACCTCACTATTTATCTATATATATATATATATATATGTATATATATATCCAGAATTCATGTAGCCGACCCCAGATAGTTTGAGAAAAAGCCTTGAGGATGATGATGATGGGATATATATATATATACACATACACATATATACACAGTCACACTAAATGTAAGACTGACCTTTGAGCATCGAATTTCTAAACTGCAGGCCAATTATATTGCATCCTTGAATCATGAGGAAACCAGGCTTGCCGTTACATGTGAAAGGGCGTTTCTTGAGACTTTGGATGGGTCTTGTCGCACACCAATTGCTGGCTATGCTCACCGTGACAAGGATGGATACTGCATATTTAGAGGTTTAGTTGCATCTCCAGATGGAACCAGAGGTATTGCTTCTATAACCTTTACTAGCTTTAAAAGGAGTCACGTTTAGGAGGACTCACTTTAGTAATGCTATCATAATCTTAAAAAGAAATGAATGAATCCTAAAACGAAACAATTAATTTTGAAGTGTTTATAGTTTTATAGGTTCCTAATTCTGATATGAATTCATCTCACTTGTAGTGCTTGAAACATCAAGAAAAGGTAACTACGATATTGAGGATATGGTTGAGATGGGGAAGGACGCTGGGAAAGAGCTGCTTTCACGTGCGGGTCCTAGCTTTTTTGATTGGTAGCTGTGATAATTCAAATTGGCATCGGCTTTAGCTTTTTCAATTTTTGGGATGCATTTGAAAATGTCATCCTTGAGGTGTAACTGTTTAGTGTAATTTATAGAGAACTTTGAGGGGTTTGAAAGTTTCATCTTTTTTGAGTTGTAATTGGCATTAGTGTTACTGTTAAAAAAAATTGTTTATTGAGAATTCAAGAGTCTCACGGATTGGACCTGAAATGGGAGAGTAAGTATTTGAGGGACCTTAATCCTATTAGAAGAAGGGCATGCCATGAACAAGCGGATATAGCCATGAAGGAAAGCTCAAACTCTAAATGAAGGTACCGGTAGAATTGTTAGATTAGTAGTAGTTAGCCCCTACAAGTTTGTAGTTCATTTGGGATTGCTATTGAATGGAGGTAATGGTTCAGCACTGCTATGCTGTTGTACTCTGTACGGTAAGAAAAACGGCCGGGAAGGAAATGAAAACCATTGCTTTTTGTAGGTGTTTGGCATGAACTGTTTGATTTTAGTGTTCCCAAACCCATAATGCTGCCCCCCACAGAATATCAAGGCTTTCAAGTCTGTGAACAGAACAATTACTCATCTCCACCATCTGCTGATGGGGATACAAAGGTTTTGTGTTGTTTAGCTGCCCTTAACACTTTGTATTATCCATGCTGTCAACATGATTAATGTCATGCATATGGTATTGGGGTGCTGATTAGGTGGTGAACATCACAAACTTGTTTATGTTGGTGAAATCTCTTCTCCCTCGATTGAAGGATCGGGGATACTAACTATAATTGATTGGATAACTATTTTGATATGGGCATCATTAGATTATTTTCATTTTTATCATTTTCTCTTGGAAGGATTTTTGGTCTGGCAAAGGTTGAGAATGGGGCTGGGCTAGGCCACAAAAAGTGGCTTGAGGTCTGGGCCAGGCTAGGCCAACACTACCTGAGGGCCAGGTCGGCCGTTTTGGCTCCTTCAGCACAATCAAGGTAGGGCTGACCACATAAGGGCTCGGGCCACGGTCAGGGCCAGGGCCAGGGCTAGGGCCAGGGCCGACCCAACTTAGGCCCAGTCAACTGTAGTTGGGACGACTTTTGGTTATTTCATGGAAGACTTTGGCCGTTAATTATTATTAGTACTAATTATTATTAATAAACATCTCACACTCTAATATCAATCCATAAAAATTTTTCTCCTGAGAATGGTCAGGAACCTGAGGCCATAGTTAAAGTCCTTCACAAGAAGATAGCAAGCTCCCAATTGACAAAACCTCACTCATGTACCGACTTTATGCAAGAGAGAGAGAGAGAGAGAGAGAGAGAGAGAGAGAGAGAGAGAGAG
>NW_006499897.1:1017355-1038580 GCF_000471905.2 Amborella trichopoda | reverse complement strand
AAAAATTCGATCATGGATTACAAAAAATTCTATCATGGGTTACAAAAAAAATAAAATAAAAATTCGATCATGGATTACAAAAAAATCGATCAAGTATTACAAAAAAATCTATCATGGATTACCAAAAAACAAAAAAAAAAAAAATAAAAAAAATTTAATGTTATTCCATACGAGACTCGCCGATTCCGTACAGTGAATCGGCGAGTCACTGTACCGAATCATCCAGTTCTCTCTAGAACCGGACGATTCCCGTTTTTTTCACCGATTGGAACCGTCCATGGCGATTCCCGAATCGAACTGAGAGTCCGGTTCGACTCGGCATTTTTTTAAACACTGAATTCATCGTTTATAGGTATTTTGATAAATTCTTAATTTGCTTTTATCAAAATCTGCGCTCCTAATGGGGCTAAAAGAAAATAGGACGATGCGATGCGATGAGAAGAAAACTGTAACACATCCAACTAGTGGCTGGATGCTGATGAACTTGCTAACAATGGAGCATTTTACATTAGCATAAGATAATATCACATGCTCCAATGATAGTTAAGTGTACACTAACTTTTTACCTACAAATGGTATCGAGAAATGCAGTTCCAATACTAGAAATCTTTGTGATAGCTTTAAAATATATTTTCATATTTATTTATAAGGTTTAAAGCTTCAAAAATAATGTAGATTGATATATCTATGAAAACTTGAAAATTGACAGTCCAAAAATGCTTTACAAAACACACTATTTCCCAAACTTGAAATCCATTTTTTTCTCATGCCCATGCATTAATGTCGAGATAATCAATTTAAAGATATTTGAGCATCAAAACAACATCTTCTAGTGAAAGTTTTGAGGTAGGCTTAAATTTGATTGTTTAGAGCCTCGTCTCTATATAAAACAAAAACACTTAGCAATAAATGTGGAAGCTGTAAATCGCGCCTTAAACACGCTCTACTTTTTCACAAAAGGCGAAAGATGCTTGCTCACGCACACAGTAAGGTACCACTTGTGTAGTCCACTTTGCTCCTTTTATTTATTCGATTCCATGCTTTATGCACGATGTTTGTTTCTTATATAAATCTAGAAATTCTTTCAACCTGATTTCTCATTCAGCACTCCAGTTATCCATCATGGCAAGCCACTACCGTTCTACCACAAAACATGATTCGAATGTAAGTTTCATCTACATGCATACATACATACATTGGTAGATGGCATACGCCCACAAATTGCAGGTGTCTGATTCCACATGCATGCGGCATGGGCATGCATTACAGTGCTATGTGTTATTTTAATAAGCTATCAAATTGTTGAGAGGTCTAATATAATAAAATTACAATCAAAATAGCAGTTTAAAAATATGAAATCTAGTTGTATAACCTTGTTTTGATGGTATGAATCTAGTCAGAATAGGATAGACCAACTTCTCAAAACCGGTCGAATATATTTATCACCATTTTTATTGAGTTAAAAGTCTGGTTTCTGCTTCAGACCAAACTAGAGAAGGGACAGGTCATAGATTTGACTAGCTGGTTTGGTCAGGTCCGATATTGATAAAACATATCCATTATGTGATATTTCGATCCATGAACGCTTCAAACAATGAACATAGAGATTCATGTATATTGAAAATAGAAAAGAAAAAGAAAAAGAATTGCCTCCCAATGCATAAATTTCTTTTCCATGTTATCTTGGTAATACTCTTTAAAGCTTTGCTTGAAATTTGTTTGCGATTTGGAAAGACAAAAAAAATAGAAAGAAAATTGAAAAGAAATATAAAAGTGTGCCAAAATTGGAACAAAATGACTCTTGATTTCCTATGCTTGATCAAGTAGCTTTAATGACATTTTGCTAAGGTTTTATATAAATATTTTTGACAGAGCAGGATTTTGTCATTCCCATGTAATGACATCTTTCCCTATATGAATTCTTTTACAACAATTCTGAAAATAATTTTTCATTTAACTGTAGGGTTTTAAAAATCGGATCGGCCTTTGGGACCGATCGGGTGAGGTGAATCGGTGGTTCAACCCAAAGATAAATAAACTTATAAAAAGAAAAAAGAGAAAAAGTTGCATGAATACATACATAGGAGATAGTTGTGTTTAATGATTTTGAGTTTAAATCATAAACGAAAACATGTAAATGTATAGCACATGGAAAAAAATATGACATATTAGGGCTGATATTTTTTTCCTAAAGGGTATCGGCCAAGCCACCCACCAGATCCGGAACAAGATTACCGATTTTTAAAACACTTCACAAACTTAATATTTTTTTTGACTTGGATTGATACTAGTAACTCAGCCCGAGTAATGTAGCAGCAAAAAAGGTGTTCAAAAAATTTAAAATACAAAAGAATCCAAAAAGTAGGAAGTACGTTTAAAGTAAGATTAAACAAAACAGATCTAAATACGGTTAAAAAAATTAGTAAAAAAAATAAATTTTGAAAATCAGTTTACGATCAAATGTACTTTAAACACATCGAATATATTACCAAAAAGAGCCCTCGGACCAGTCAAAATTGGTCACCAGTTAAAACTGGTCAAATGTTTAATCGATTTTCAATTAAACTTGATTTTTGCTTTAGATCAGACCGATAAAAAATTCTATTGATGATCTGACTAGACAGTTGGATCCGATCTGATAACTATGCCTAGCGTGAATCTAAATGTATGATTTTTGAATGAAATTGTCAAATCTTTTGCATTTTCAGGAGCAGATTACTGAATCGAAGGTCCTCAAAGCCACGGATCTTGACATCGCATGGGGAGGAGACGAACGTTATTGGCGTTGGATTCCCAGGGGCAAAATAACTGGGTAATAATTTTATTTTATTTTTTCAGCTACTTGGTTCTCTTTTTTACGAGTATGCTGAGATCGGCCATATTCGAGGGCCGAAAATTAGTCTCGTTTCTTATTTTTTATTTAAATAAGATATGTGAATGTTTGATTGTAGGTGTATTTTTAAAGTACAACCAAATAAAATGTGTAAAAAATATTTTAAATAAGTTTTTTAATCACCAAAATACTTCTAAATTTATTTTGATCAATATTTTTATGCAAAATATTTTTTATTAATTTTATTCAATCTTACTTATATAAATTAACTTAAAACCCAAATGTCAGATTAATATTTTTAAATAATAAAAAAAAAAAACGAGATTCATTGTTGGCCCTTGGATGAGCTTGGTTCAATCTGAACCATTAAAAAGTGCATGTGCACCTTTTAAGCGTCCACATGCTGTAGGCGCAATATCAACCCATGATAATTAATGCTAGAGCATGACCCATTCTCTAGATCTTTCCTTTGAACACCTCTTTTGAGTCATTATCCTGGATGTCAAACCCTCTGTACCAATTGGCTTGGTGCATCATGAGATTAAGCTTTAATTCATGATTTCTACCTTTGCCCCTCAAAAAATAGAAATTATGTTTGTTTGTTGCTATTCCTTCCGTATTTGTAAAACTAAAAGGGAAGCTTTATATGATTGCTTTAAGATCATCTGTATTTTATAAGACAAAATGTTAGGCGGTCAAGAAACAATATATTTATAGAATGGGTGTAATTGAAATAATGGTGTTAATATGGATGATTGGTAAGATAAGAAAAAGATAGAATTTAAAATAAAAGATACAAAAAAACTTAAAAGTAGCTCCAATAGGCGATAAGACTAAAAAAGTAGACTTGAAAAACGTTATTGCTGTTTTTCATATTTTTATTTTAGTGACAGTTTAAAGTAGACCACCAAAATTTGAGTAGTTACCTTATTGTAGATTAATCATATACCATTTTAGAATGTCATTATTTGCTCTCTTCTTAATTGAAGGATCTAACCAAACATGCATGTTTAAAAGTTGACAACTTAGTTTTACATCCTTCGATTATCTTTGCCTCAATTTCAACTAATGAAGATAGCATGAGGGAAATAATGGGTTTATGAAATTTACAAACAAGATGTGCATTTTAATTGCTTGGGATGATTTATTTTGATCATGGTGAATTGGGTTATTTAGATGGACTTATAAAGAGAGGATGGTAGAGAGATTGTAAAGCATAAGTAATGCATTTTCAAAAAACTAGAGTAAAAGGGGGAGAGATTATAAACTACGTATTGTTTTAAAAGACTTGTCAAATCTTTATAATATAATTAAGATAAACAATGTGGAACGCAATAACTTTTCATCCGAAACTCAGGTTGCCGTCATATATAAAATGGTGTGAGGCCCTATTCAAGTGTGGTTCAGCGGTAGAAATTCATTGGGATTTGATATGGAACGCATCTTAAGTCACTTAAGATGTAATTTCAGTTACATATAGGATGTTGCAACTCAAAAATTAATGCAGATATGGAAAGAATCAAAATTCATGTTGGTGAATGGTGCCAAAATAAAGTTTTTGATACTCTATTTTTGAATTTCGGACTCTTTTGAAAATGCATAATGGTTACATTCAAAGTCTGATTAAATTTACCTTAGACTTTGTGGAGACAAATGGTACACCCTAAATCATATACCATTTTCATAGGAAACGGCTAACGATGATTGTGACTATCTTGAACTCTCAATTAACCAATCTTATAAAGATACATTTTCATCTTCTCCTTACGTTTGATTTACTTGTCGACATTCTTGGTGGAGCATAGCGAATCGAATAGCACCGAGACAGTAGCGGAGTTACTGCAAGTGTCATGGCTAGAGGTGAGCGCACGGGTCCCGGCAAAGATGTTTCTACCGAGCACGAAATACGAAGTCACGTTTCACATAATCTGGAAACCCGACGCCTTTGGTTGGAAGGATGTGGAGGTGTATGTAGTGGTCTGGTTTAAGAACAAAGAACCCGTGGACTATGTGCAGGTGGATTTGCAGAAGTCAAAAGAACAGACGGTTCCCCTAGAACTAGGATCCGTATCCTTCACAACGCCTGCTAACTTAGAGGATGATATGATATTTGGATTGTATGAGGTGTGGAGCCAGCAATGGAAGGGTGGCCTTGTCATACTAGGAGCCAAAATCACCAAGTCCCAAGATTCTAAGTCCTCATAAACCATACATCTTCACCAACAACACAACTCCTCCTTGGGTCCTACTCATTTCTTTCTCTCTCTCTAGCAGTACAATATGGTCCCTCCATGTATCCTTACTGTTTATATGCAGTTTATTGCATGAAGAAGCCAAATAAAGAGGATACTATGTTGTTGGTTGGACGTTCAACAAACTTTAATGTGGAGGGATGCTAGCAATGTAATGGTTGTATTCTATGAACTCTACCTATCTATGTATAACTACAAAATCAAACATAAAGCATATTGTGGTTATTTACAAGGGTAACTTCCATAATATTTTGGTGCATATCACCATTATATTTAGGACCCGGTTTTTATGAGTCCTCCGACTCATACTATTTTGGTGTGGGTTCCCTTGAAAGCCCATTATTTGTATCGATCTTAGATCCAAATTTATATTGATCCATGATCTACATGAATATAGAAAATAAAATATAATAAAATAAATATTTTATTAAAATATTTTAGATAGAATCTTTAGTTGTGAATGTTCATGTAAGATGGACGTTTGTGATTGTATGGACCAGTGAGTCAGCTGACTCACAAGACACTTTTTCTTATATTTAAGGTAAAAAATTATATAGTCATGATGTAGCAAATTTTAACATCATTATAAGAAATGGTTGGGAGCCTTGAAAATGCTCAAAATGATTGCCTGGTCCAATTTTGACTCTACATACTCCATTTGATCCAAATCTTGTTTAGATATGTAACTTTGATGCCATTATTTCTTCCGATATGGAAATTTATCTTCTTCTAATTATGAAATTTAAAACTCTGATAATGGTACAATCACACCGTCTATAAACTCTTGAAAATTCTGAAAATGAATGGTCTAGATACACCATAGCCACTATATGTTTCAATTTCAAATATCCAATACACATTTTTTTTTTTTTGGTAAGTCAGTATAAGAGTAGAACCTAATACATAGCATTACACAGGTCAACTGCTAACCAATTGACCCTAGGGGAATGTTTCTATGTGACCCAACAACATATAAGTAATATGTGACCTCACTTCTTAGCCGTTCGATCTTAATTGAACGGCTACAATTGTTTATACCACAACGTCATGCCAAACATTGTTTTATTTTTTATTTATTTTTCTACAAAATATTTTTAGATGAAATTTTTGGCGTCCCATCATAAAAGTAGGGTGAACCTAGAAAAATAATTTTTTTTTCTTTATAAATAAATGACCAAAATGCCCCTATAATGTTCAAGGGTATTCTGGTAATTTTTCATCACCGGAAATATTTTTTTTATTGTTTTTATCATGTGCACCTTGTCATATCTATACATGTCCAAGATTTTGCTTCGAATTATTTGTAGAATAATAATAAAAAAAAAATATAAGCCATCTTAGCAAGATCTGATGGTTAGACTCAAGCCATCTCAGCCATCTATTTAAATCTGACGGCTGAGACCAGGGGTCACGTATACTAAGTAGTCCTCCCTTAAACCCAGACCCTATTCCTAGTACACTTGGGCTTCGTTCACTACGTAGCAAATCTGTTCCTACCAAAGCCCCTATTCCTAGTACACTTGGGCTTCGTTCACTACGTAGCAAATCTGTTCCTACCAAAGAGCATGGATTCAAATGAGCATTTAACTAGTCAGTCCGAGTGCCGAGTTCTCAGGGTCGGCCGGGTCTCTTACTTGAGGATATGAAAAATAAAAATAAAAAATCTAACAAAATAAGGAATTTATATATATACTATCATTTGGAAAAAATTGGAAACTGTTTTTGCCATAATTACTTATTTTTACATTTTTTCATCTTTTTTGGATTATTTCAAAAAAATCTATTTGTTTTTACTACTTTTTTACCTTGCTTTGATGCTATTTTTTGATTTTTTTTGATATATATATATATATATATATATAATTTTTAACTTTTTTTTTTTGCTGCTATCGTACTCAGCACTGCTTTGGTCGAGTACTGGGATGGGGCATGGGTTGAGTACTCACCTCGAGAACCAGGAGTGAGAGCGAGAACGACTTCGGTTTCGAGAGCAAGAGTGTTGTATGGACGGCTGCCCAAAGCTTCAGAGCTCGGGGAGAGAGTTCGGGTGAGAATAAAAGTAGTAGGTCAAGATCCTGTATGAACATGGAGCACGTTCCCAATACATTAGGATCTAGATCCTTATTTAACGGGTACGCGTTCCATGTCAAATGGGATCGTGTTCTCATATTCATTAAGATCGCGCTCCTATCGATAACAGGATTGAGATTTCATTTGAAGTTGAGTCACACTCTCATCGAAGAATGAGCGCATTCCTATTTAGAAATGTTTGAGCTCCATTCAAAGAAGAATCACGTTAGGTGCATAATTTGGCTGTGCTTCTATCGCAGAACTCCACTTATGTCAAGAACCTAACTCCATTATACATGGATTAGTACTCCCACTAAGCACAACAACCCGTTCTCTTAAAAACGCGATCTCTTTTTGGTTTATTTTAGAAACCATTGTTCTATCTAGTAGTGGCCAATGGGGCTAGATCCATGCACTGGACATCACAATGGCCCATGGGGCTAGATCCATGCACATCCAATCCTAGATGTCCATGGATTAATTAAATTCCATTAATGTTGTATAAAATATATTCTTTCAATGCTCTATACAATTATATTCATGAAATAATCAATGCTATTATTGTTCAAAATCTCATACATGATGTGCAAATAGGTGCCACGTTGGCATTTGTGCACCTGAAAGTATATTGCTTGTGAAACAAATTATTAGTATAGTACATTACTGGAGTAATATATTTTCTGAAAATGGAATGTTATTGTTTGGGTACCATCTGAATGCAACTTCGGCATGTATTGCTCATGTTTGGCTAAGTTTGAAATTTGGGAAATGCCTTATCGTCATTTTAGGTTGGAAAAACAATGTGAAAATTTGGCTTAAAATATATTTATTTTATTTTAAAAGTTCATTTTATTTAAAAAATTTCTTTTAGGAAGTTAAAAATTGGTAAAACAATTCTACTCAAAATTACAAAAAATTTATTGTCTTTAGAATAAAGGCAATTTCAAATAAAAAGTATATAAAAGTAGTACCTTATAAGGATGGAGTTTCGGGAGCGTAGAGATCACGCTCGTAAACTTCTGAGAGCGGGGTTCTAATTTATTCAGGAACGGGATCTACAATTTTAAGGAACGTGTTCCGAGGAATAGTGGGATCTAGATCCATTGTGAATGTGATCGAGAATCTTCTAATTAGGAGTCAGCTCTCGAAAAAATTAAAACGAGTTCAAATCAAGATCCTGGACATTGAGCGCCGGAAAAGGGTTTCGGAGCGGGAGAGCCCACAGCGGGAAAGCCCTGTCTAGGGGTACTTTTCGATCCCAAATTGCGGGGACATAACTAGCTACCAACTTTTTTTTTACATGTGCTCATGTTAAAAGGTTTCTTGATAGTCATCTTGAGGTTGTGGATGATGATTCTTCATAGTGAAGCCACCATTAATATTGCTCAAAAGCATACAGGACAGAAAATTGTCATAAAAAACAAAAGGAAGCATATAGACAACATAAAATCCGTATTTAAATTTAAAATTTTTATCAAAAACAAAAATTCATATTTAAATTTAGGAAAAATTACATATATATATATATATCCGTTATAATTTCCGTTATTACTAAAATACCAAATAGTTTCCATTATTGCTGGAATGTTCGTTTTTTCTCTTCATAACGAAAATTTTTTTAAAAATATTTTTTTTACTCTTTTTCGGTTTTTGAATAATCGAAATGGCTGGATTTGCGGTTGTTCAAAAACCAAAAATAAGCTAATTTTGGTTCTTGAACAACCAAAAATAACGGGGTTCGTTTAAGCTTTTGCAATATGCAGTTCTATTTTCGGTTGTTCAACATTCGAAAATGTTCTATTTTCGGTTGTTCAACATCCGAAAACGTCATATTTTTGGTTGTTGAACAACCGAAAATGAGAATGCAAATTACAAGCTTCTGTCATAATATGACATTTCCGGATGTTGAACAACCGAAAATATGACATTTTGCGATGTTAAACAACCGAAAACACGATATTTTCGGTTGTTCAACAACGGAAAATAAGAATGCAAATTCCAATCTTCTGCTTATTTTCGGTCATTCAAAAACAAAAAAAGAGTAAAAAAGTATATTTTTAAATTTTTTGTTATGAAGTGAAAAAAAAACAGACATTCCAATAACAACGAAAACTATTTGGTATTTTGGTAATAACAAAAACTATAACATATATATATACGTAATTTTCTCTTAAATTTAATAAATTAACATAGATTCTGAATAGATGGTCAATAATAAGGTGATTAAGTGTTTTTTTGTCTAATTTATATTGCATGTATTGAATTTCTCATGATAGATATTTAGAAATTTTTTTTGTCTAATCTATATTGCATGTACTGAATTTCTCATGATGGATATTTGTGTGATCATCATGCAATACTAGCCTTTTGTTTCAATTGTTTTAATCACAGTTTGGGTCAAAGACGTAGAGGCTGGGTTTCATAGGCAAACGTCTCAAATTCCAGTAACCTTCTCGTGAGAGAGAAGAGAGAGAGAGGGTTGCGATATAAATAAGGAAAATGATCTTGTTAGAGAAAAGAGAGAGAGAGAGGGTTGCGATAATAAATAAGGAAAATCATCTGATAGAACTGCAACTCTATCAAAATAAGTAAAGCTCCCTCATAACTCATCGAACATTGAAAATTGCAACTCAATCATCTCAGCTGGAACATTATGTTAAAAAAAATAATAATTTAAACTCTAAAAATAGTATATATCGTAATAAATTATCTAGACCATCAATTTCGCCTTAAGATAAAAAAAAAGAAGTATTTCAAACTCTAAAAATAGTATATAACGTAATAAATTATCTAGACCATCCATTTCACCCTAAGAAATTATCTCGACCATCCATTTCGCCCTAAGAATAAGTATTCATAGATTCTGTGAAAATAGGATTTCAAGCTCTAAACATAATATATATTGTAACAAATTATCTAGACAATCCATTTCGCCCTAAAAATAATTATTCATAGATCCATACGATTTGTACAAGTTTTTTAGTTTCAAAATTTATTGTCGATGTTGAAAATTGATTTTAGAGCCATCATATAGATTTCTGTTACCCAAAGTGCTTTCCGGACAAGGATTTGAGGTGAGGCTGTATTTTGTTTGCATAAATCCTAGGTATTATAGGAACTTCATCCTATAAATAAAGGACGTAGTTTCTATAAGGCCTAAGCCTTATGGAAAAAAGGTAAAGCCTCTCCTCTTAACCTCATTCAAAAAATTCCTTGGGCATGGGAAATCTGTATGATGGTTCTAAAATCAATTTCCATCATTGGTTGTAAAATTTGTAGGCTAAAAATATGGTACATATCGTATATATGTGTGTACACTTATTTTTAGGGAAGAATGGACGGTCTAGATGATGTATCACAATATACAATAAGATCTATGAACACTTATTTTTAGGGAAAAATAGATGGTCTAGATAATGTGTCACAATAAACATTATTTTTAGGGCTTGAAATCAATTTTTTCTTTCACAACATGATAGTCAAGGCCGAGATGATCGATTTGAAGCTTTTCTGACACCAAAACTAGAATTCTCAGTCAGTTTTGAGGTTGAGGCTTACTTATTTTGATAGAAATGCAGGCCTATCAAAACATTTTGCATAAGTAAATGCAGTTGATATTCGATTATCTCAATGCATAGGACAAAAGAGATTTGGGTTATGCATTCTCCGCTCAAGTACTATTCTCTCCATGTAGACGCATATAAAAAATTCTCATGGAGTCCTTGTTTTTATTTTTACTTTTAGCCAAAAATTTTCAATACTTTTAAATTTTAGGAATTTGAAAAATAATTTAACCTCACCCCATGGTTTCCTAGTATATATTGATTAATTGCATTTATAGGATGAAAATAAATTCTCACGTATATATAAGCTGAAAATAAAATCTAAAATTAAATACCTAAATTTTACCTAAATTTTTTATTTTAATATGAAAATAGTTGGCAAAGCTGTGTTCTAATTGTAGCACCCTCTCCATATTCTGAATGATCGAGGACCCAACCATCTGCAAAACCATTCTCTTAACATGAGATCTGGACCATCCGTTTCAATGGACCTTAGAACGATTAGTTTTCAATATTGAACTGTTAGTTTTCAATATTTTAGGAGTTTTAAATTCATTTTCTAGGGAAAAAACTGAATCGCAAAGGTCTATGATGAGACCATTTATTTTTCGTGCAAGGATGTGATAATCAATGTTGGTTATTGGATCTGAATTCATGGTGCCAGTGATGATTTATTGACTTGACTCATACTCAAAAGAAAATTTTCTAGAATTTTATGAGATACCCAAGTATCAAATTTCACAACCAATACTATAAATGATTGTGACCTCTTTGTCCCCAAGGTTAAGAATCTTATAGGATACAATCCCAAATGAATTTGTAGGGGCTTGAAATGGCCTTTGGATCCTCAACCCATAGGAAAGATGAACATGGGGAGCCTCGTGGTGTTGCGCTATGTGGAGGCCTAATGCTAACACTGCCCTTTCTAATTACAAATATTTATTATTTAAAAAATTTAAAGGGTTTATATAGAGTTAATAACCCCTTAAAACACAAAAGCTAATGTTAGAACGAGTGGTGACGAATGTATATATTAAAATTTATTATTTTTATTTAAAAAATTATTATTTTTATATGTAATTAATCATTAAATAAATGTACTTTTTTTTATAAAAATATAATAGTATTTTTGAAGTTAGTGTTATAGGACTTTATTTGTACAATACACTTATCATTTAAAAAAATTTCAACTTTATGCCTATAACAATGAGAGAATTACCTTTTAGAGCTACTTGATGCACAAGCTACTACAAAAAATAATACAAAAAGTAACTAAAAAAGAAATCACATAGCTAGTAGAACTACCGTTCGCAACTCATTCTAACATTAACCTTCATATTTATAGGAGTTGTGAATCGTAAATTATATCTAATTTAAATAAAAAATATTTTTTATAAGGGCATAGCCGTTAGCCTTGTCCATTGATTTGGATGGCGCAGATTTCTTACAATAATTCCCATAGAAACTGGAGTGGAGGGCCTAAGACAGTTTTTTATATGGGATTGTCTATAGAGATATCATTAATTTTTTGTACAAGGAGGTCAAAACTATTTCTTTTTATTAGATGTCAAATTGGATAGCTTAGGGTGAATCAAAAAGTCTGATTTTTTTTTTTTGTGGAACTCTGTATCTAATTAATGACACTCTTACAACCACCCATTTTAAAATGTAGGGGACAAGAACGATTGTGACGTATTTGTATAAAAGGTAAATGTTCTCTTTACAAAAAATCCCTTTTTATATTTATAATTATTAATATGATGTTGGTTTACATTACATAACTTGGGTCTACCGTACATTTTTACTCTCCTTTTCTTTTGGCCTTTTTCGTTTTAGCACCTCAATGTTGTTTGCCATGTTAGTTGATTCTTTTATATCCCTTTAAAGGAAAATGGTTTGATAAAGTTGCAGTCCTATCAAAGTAAGTAAAGCCTCAACTCATAATTCATCAAAAATTACAATTCAAGTATTGAAAAACCTTTATATCGATCATCTTGGCGTGAACATTATGGTTGTGCAAACAAATTAGGTAACATTTGCCATGTTAGTTGATTCTTTTAAATCCTTTTAAAGAAAATGGTTTGATAGGGCTGCAACTTTATCAAAGTAAGTAAATCCTCACCTCATAACTCGTCGAAAATTACAATTCGAACATTGAAAAACCTTTACATCGATAAGCTTGGCATGAATATTATGGTTGTGTAAAAAATTAAGATTTCAAGCTCTAAATATAGTGTATTTTGTAACAAATTATTTAAACTGTTTATTTCGCCTTAAAAATAATTGGTCAAAGATCCGCAAGGTTTGTACCATTTTTTTGAGTTTCAAATTTTATTTTCGGTATTGGAAATTGATTTTAGAGCCTCATAGAGATTTTTGTTGCTGAAAGCGCTTTTGGGATGATGATTTAAGGTAAGGCTTTATTTTGTTTTCATAAAGCCTAGTCCTTATAGAAACTTCATTCTTCTTTCAATTAAACAGAAAGAGAGTTTTGCAAAGAGAATTGATTTTAGAGGGAGCATTTATGGGACTCAAGGGAAAAGTGAGAGAAAAAGGTGCACCGGAAGAGGCTGGGGTTGTGGTAGTAGCACCCCAAACCCTAATCACCATGTTGTAGTTTCCATTCCCATCACTAACACCACCCCAGTAATGCCTTCAAAAAGTTAGTCTTTCCCATTGAATTACCCCCCAAAAAAACAAAAATGGTGCACTTCAAAAATCCATTCGAAAAGGTTATTCCAACATTAAAAACTCCTATATTAGAACATCTCGACCTCAAATACATGGATATGAAAAAAGAATAAGGGATATCAAATCTGGACAGTAGTGTATATTGTAAGTCCATTCGAAAAGGTTATTCCAACATTAAAAACCCTTGCATTAGAACATCTCAACCTCACAATGCATGGATATGAAAAAAGAAAAAAGGATTTCCAATCTGAAAAGTAGTGCGTAGTGTAAGACATCATCTAGGCTATCCACTTTTTAATTTTTAATTGTTAAAAGTTCTACTCGATCTACACATTTTTTAAAGGTTTAAATTTTATAAAGAAAATGACCTTGTGAAATCCTCCCACACCCATGTATGTAGGATCCCAAAAGATCACCATTAAATTTGGTACAGATATTTAGAAAAGTTAAATCCTATACCCATGTGATAACTTTTTTAGAGATCCGTAACAAATTTAATGGTAATCATTTGAGATCCTACATACATAAGTGTGGGAGGGTCTCTTATGATCATTACTCATTTTATAATTAAGGATAAAAATATATATAATATTTATGCCATCTTAAGAGTTTTTGATGCCAAAACTGCATCTTTTAGTAACATGTGCATGTGGTTGTTTACTGTTGATAACTTATACAAACCGCACCCTTTAAATAAGAGGCTATTGGAACTTATCCCTTTGGAGTCGTAAACGTAATAAATAAGATTTCCATCCCCATACAGGATAAGATACAGGGAAATGTTCTCTTGCAACTGCAATTGTAAACCGCAGCTCAAGAACCCTTGCTTTTTAATGGATTGAAGACTCAAAACCTCTTCAAGTCCTATTGACCTCCAAGATGAATGTCCTAAAAGAATTAAGGAATTGTATACTATCAAACCCTCTTTGTTAGAAGGAGGTCACAATTATTTCTGGCCATTACATGTCAAATTGGATGTCTTGAGATGTATCACAAAGTTTTAGAAATTTTATTTTTTTGGACATTGAATATAGTCAATGTCATTCTTACAACTATCCGATTTAAAATCTTATCGAAAAGTGTAATTTGTGAGCTCTTTGTATAAAAAGTAAATGGTCTTTTTGCATATTTTTTCAAGAATTAATTTCAAAGGGAAACATATTCGACGCCCTAGTCCAAAAAATGCTATTAGTCAGAATTTGATTTGGACCGTCCATTTTGCGATCTTGAATAGACAATCCATTTCAATGTCTCATGGATCTTGAGGTGCAAGTATAGTTTTTTATGCTACAATTGCCATTGTAGCATAAAGTACTTTTTTATTCCAATAAAAGTATATAAGATGATTATTCTCTCAAAAAAAAAAAAAGTATATAAGATGATTGTTTCATAATTTCTAAATTTTTTAATCATGAACTTTAATTTTTTTAAAAAATCAATTAAGTTAAAAGTAAGGATTTGTGAGATGATCGCTCTTTATAGTTTATATAGTTTTTTTTTTAAAAATTAGTAGGAGCATACATGTACAGAGATTGAATGGAAAATGGAGAGAGAGGAAGAGAGAACACAATATTTACATGGTTCAAGCAAAAGCCTTACGTCTACGGATCCAAAGCCCAACGGCCACATCTTCTCTAATTTGGATGAAAGTTTACATCAATAAATAATTCTATATATAGAAGACAATCACACAATTACAAGATATAAATATGATATGATTCTTGGAGATATAGGTAAATAGTATGAGGCTTTATCATCAAACTAACTTGATGACTAAGTAACTTTGACTTCATCTATTCTATGTAAGGTAAATAGTAGGGTCCCTTTCTGTGCAAGGGATGACTCTCTCTCTCTAAACTTGGTCTTATATCTCTCTTACAAGAAAGCCTGATTCTTCCTTGATGAAACTTGGCGTGTCTATCTCTCTACTTAATTGAAGATGCACGAGTCTTATGCAGAGGAATGGGGTGTTGACCTTGTGAAAGAGAGCACTCTAAGCTCTGCAACAACCAAATACATGGATTTATTTTTATTTTATTTTTATGTTTTATTTTTTGTAGATACAACAACCATGTAGATTATTTCCCTTGAAAAACTCGATAGTTTTGTTCCTCCCATAACATTCAGATTGTGGTGAAGAAAAAAGAATGCCAAACATTAAGTAGGCCATTTGATTTGAATCTAAATGCAATCCAGTTTCTGAGCATGGATGCAATAGATGTAATTGAGATATATCTTTTGCCACATCTCCATGTTACCGATCTCCAAATACACTGCGATAAAACACAACTAAAAAGAAGGTGGAAAATATTATCGTCATCAAATTTACAAAACAAGCACACAGAATTTGTAGAAATCTCTCTTTGCTGCAAAAGAGGGAAGGTAGGGAGTCGATAGCGAATAGCCAACCAAGAAAACTATTTGGCCTTGGGTGTCACTTGAATGACCAAAAAGCTTTAAAGATAGGCTGAGTGGAACCATGTGACGAATAAAGTTCCATGCCTCCTTAATAAAAAAAGTCTATAACAAGAATGAACCCACATTAGGAAATCATATTGTGGTTGTAATAGAGTTACAAATGCTTCTACCTCCTTCCACAACCTAATTAGTGGACCAGAAGTAGGAGAAGGAGGAGTCAATGTCTGAAGGGAACCCTGCAAAAAATTGGCTACCTTGGGTTTAGCAAAGATCTCAAGATCTTTATGAACTTGTGCACCATAAAATTCCCAAATAGTTCTTTGTGATAATTAAGGACCTGCCAAAAAATCCTCTGTCAGCCATCTCCAATAAACCACTTGACATTATGTGAAGTCCTAATAAATAAGGTTTTCATGCATAAACAAGACTAAGATAATATTCTATTTTTTTAAAATGTTCCAATAAGGAAGGGGAATTTTCAATGTGAAATATAACTATTTGACAAGCAACATGCAAAGATTGATTTGTTTTCAAATAAATCTAATTAACATGAAATTTAGTTAATATTTCAAATTTGTGATTACAAATTTGATTGTTAAATTTTTTTATACTTGTAATTTAAGGAATTTGAAAAATGGTTTCCTTAAGTAAGAGTTTCCTAATAAATAAGGCTTCTTTTTATGCATAGGATGGAATAAATTTCAAAGAGAAAATAGACCTTTTTTTTTCTAGTTATGAATTTTTATTGTTTAAATACTAATTTCCCCTAGAGCCTATAGGGTGGGTTCGGGCATTGTCTGCCCTTGACAGGGCCGATGAGGCCCTGGCCATGTTAAGGTTGGGCTGGGTTGGGTTGGGCTGCGTCAATTACAATCCAAGAAAAAAAGGCTAAAATAATATGAAAAAAGGGCTGGGTCGGCCCTATCGTGTCCTTGGCCCAGTCTCCTAGCCATTGGGCCATATCTTGTGATCCAAGCCTTTGTTTTCTCCGGCTATACTGATGGGCCGAGCCAATCTGCCTAGCCCATTGCCTGCCCTAATGTAATTCATATATCAGATGACAACGAATTTGTATTTTTTTTTTTAAAGACAATAACAAAAATCTTTAGTTTTCTTTGCTAACCACTTCTTAACTTATATGTAAATCTTAAACTTCAACTTGAAATACAACAACCATACCAACTTCTCTCGCACTCTTCTCATACATTCTTTCAATTACGAAAAGTGCAGGACAATTAATTGTATAAATCTTAGCCAACAAGTAAGAGATATTATGATACTAATTTTCTAATGGGCTGGCATTGCGTCCACAGCATGTGAAAGCTTAAAAGGTGCACATGAACTTTTTAATGGTTTAGATTGAACCATGCTAATCCAAGGGTCAATAATGAATCTCCTTTTTTATTTTAAATTTTTTATTTAAAAATGATGTTAATATGAAAATTTGGTTTTAGGTTCATTTTTATAAGTAAGATTGCATAAAATGAATGAAATATATCTTAAAAATTATTGACCAAAATAAATTTAAAATATTTTAGTAAATTTTTATTTACACACCAAAATTCAGATAAGCATCTTATTTAAATAAAAATAAAAATAAAATACGAGAATAATTTTTGGCCATATGCAATTTCAACCATTGGAAGGTAGTTGTGCACATTTCCACCCGTCCAAAGGGATATTTTTCCATGTTTAATTGATCTAGGGGACATATTAAATCAAATATTATGTCAATAAATCAACCTGAAACCAAATACCCCAACTTTTTCAATAATTTCAAGATTATCCTATCCGGCTATTACAGCTAGCGCCAGCCTAGGCCCTCCAACGTGTGCGAGAATCAACAATGACTTAGACAGATAACATGTGTATCCAATGTAAAGAGTATAATTTAGCACTAATTTGGCACTAATGCTCCATTATTTTTCAATGAGTTGTTAAATAAGGATTTGGCCTTTATCCCTTCTATTCTGTTAGGACCACTCACCCTCATTTCTTTTTGGCCAAAAAAAATGCACAACACTGTTTGAACACATGTCACACGTTGAAATGGGAATATATTGTAAGGTAATAAAGCAAAAAGGCATAGGCCACTTGCATGTAGCAAAAGTTAAGATGCTTCAACCCAACCGGACCGGACCTGCACCAAGGCCACTTGCATGTAGCAAAAGCTAAGATGCTTCAACCGGACCGGACCGGACCTAGGCCTCTTTCCATGCATTCCTGGAACACTTAACATATGTGTTTCCATAGAGACTGAAAAATCTCTCTGGCCTTGGTAAAAAAAAGTTCAGAGAAACGAAAAGCAAAGAGAAACACCAGCTGCACAAAAGTGTTTGCATCGATCTTAAAAGAAGAAAAGCGATAACATTTTGTTAGTAATTTGGTGTCCAGCAATACTCTTCGATGACTCAGAGTGCTTATCGTGTTTTATCTTATCTTCCTTTTTCCTATTGCTTTTGTGCCGCAATTTTTCGTCCGGATCCATTGTTTCTCTTGGTCTATAAAGCCGGCACTCGGCGGTCTTCTGGCGAGTCAGGATCCATTGTTTCTTCTCGTTTCTTTTTCGTCTATAAATCGGGAGTTGGGCAGCCATCCATTGAGCATTGCAAGTAAGTTGTTTTGGTTCGGATAGTCTCGGATTCTCGCTCTACTGGGTCAAGAGTACCATTGCTAGGTTTCTAACCATGGCCAACAACTCTGGTCCACACTTCGATGGTAGATATTCGGTGAGTGTCGATGGGGTTTTCCATGGAATTCTCTGTGCAAGTTTTCATAGTCATAATCTTAGAGGTTTTAATGTATTGGTGGAAAAATATTTCCGTAAAAATAAGAACTCCCCCATGTGATTAGATATGAGAATATTTTCATACTAATTCATCCTGGTGCATTTTTTCATGTCAACTGCAGCCAATTACTGTGAAAAAACTCTCAGGCTCGACTTTTAAATTTTATTTATTTTTTCTTTTCTTTCTTGAGTCTATTAGGGCCAGGTCTAATAGACCCCTTCGGCCCGATCCAGGCCAGGCCAGCTCCATTAATACCCGAGCTGGGCTTGGGTCAAGGCTGGCCTGGCCCTTGCCAGCCCTAGAGAGAGGGACGGGGGCATAGCTTTATTGGCCTTCAACTTGCATTCTCACCATCTTGTTACAGAAAGATCCTGCTATTCAATTTGAAGGAGATACATGGCATATACCAGCAAAACGTCTGCACATTATTTGGGGAGCCGACGGTCGATTTTGGCGTTTCATCCAAGAGGAACCTAAAGATCTCAAGTAAGTATAATTTTTTATCATCTTATTCCTTTCTTTGTTTTGAAGGGTCTCCATGATGAGATAGCAATATGTCAGAGGTTAGCCTTAGGGAAAAAAAATCACAAAAAAAAAGTGATTTTCTTTTTGTAATTTTTATTGTCTCTATTATGTTTTAGGAATAGGGCCTGGGCTTAAGTGGTTAGCGGTTGACGTAAAATGTTACATCCCAAGTTCTATTCTTACCACTGAACTACCCAAAAAAAAAAAATGTCTCTATTATGTTTGAAGCTACTTTTATGTATATGACATTGTGGATCATAGAGTTAGGGGTGTAAAAAAGGTTGGCCCAGGTTAGGCTAAGTAGACCATCTGTCTCATTAAGCTCATTTTTCAACTAATTGGACTCGACTACATGAATCCTTGTCATGTCATTCTGCTCTATTAAAGATCCTACCTTCAGTGAGGCCATAATTCTTGCATCTTTTCTCGTTACTTGCAAGCATGTCTGCCTGTCTCCTAATGCTAAAGGACCTTAAACTCATGTCTGGCCACCAGATCGGTCCCACTCATTAGCACATTGTTGATTGAAAAGTTGCATAAAATAGGGACTGCAAGCCTTAATACATACAACCGACCAGTTAAGCTAACAAGCCTTAAATTTACGCCTAGAACAACTCGATATGCCCTATGAGGGGGCCCGAACCTGGCCATCTAAGGTGGGCCTTTTGAGGCCCCCCCAATTCTACAGTCATGCATACAACATGTTCGGTAGTAGCATCTTAACAATCTGCATCCAAAATAGAGAGCTATAGATCCTGGTGACTGGCTAGCAACTAATACTTGTTCACAAAGTGCATTGTGGGACTATGACATGAGTCCTTGCATTTTCCATGCTACACAGGTCTGATCATGCTGCTGAGTTACTGCAAGTAGGTTGGCTTGAAATTAACGGAACATTCGACATGAGCAAGCTCAAAGTCGGGGAAGAGTACGAGATCGTGTATGTCATGAAGTTCAAGGTTGACGCATTTGGGTGGAATCGTTCTCCCGTGAAGTTTTCAGTGTCTGTGTGCAACCAAGAGAGGAAGGAAAAGGCTGTGCTCATGGAGGAGTACAAGGAGAGTAGCACAAAGAGGCCGCAGGAATGGTTTAAGATTGTAGGTGGTGACTTCAAAGTACCTGAGAACAACAATGGAGAAATAGAATTCTCAATGTATGATGTGGGGAGTGAATGGTGGAAGGGGAGTCTCGTTCTTGGAGGGGTTAAACTGAGGCCCAAGCCGAAACAACACTGACTTATTCCCTCTATTATTAGTCTCTTGTGGAGAAGATGGCTTGAGTTGTTTGTGCGGGAATTGCTCATTAGTTTCATTTGTACGTTCTTTGATTGTGAGATGGGTGTTCAGTTAACTACAAATATTAAGTAGAATACTTAGATCACTGGGATTTTCTTGTATTGCTTGTGTGTCACAGTTCTTAGTTGAATTCATTTATGGCAAGAGATATCTGAGGTATTGGTTCTAAATTTTACCTGCTCTCTCACTTTCTCTCTCTCTCTGGTTGGGCTACAGTCCTATCAAAATAAGTAAAACTTCATATCAAAACTCAACGAAAATAACAGTTAGCTTTCGGAAAATCTTCAAATTGATCAGCTCGGCCTGGACCGATTATGCTTGTGAAAAAATTATGGCTTCAAGCCTTAATATAGTGTGTATTGTAACATATTATCTAAATCGCCATTTCGTCCTAAAAATTAAGTGTTCACTGATCTACAATATCTGTAATAAATTTTGAGCTTCATATTTTAGGTGGTGTTGGAAATTGATTTTAAACCATCATGTAGATTTCTGATGGCCAAAGTGCTTTCTAGATAAGGATTTGAGGTGGGGCTTTAATTTGTTATCACAAACCCCTATGCTAACTCCTATCGGTGAAAATTAACAGTATTTTCACGTATAGGCTCCCCACCGTCTCTTTTTCTTGGACGGTAGGGGCTTAACACCGCCACGAACATATTACATACATTCGGGTACCGCCATAGACGTAGTAAGTCCGTGGTGGTCAATTTTTCATGTTAAACCACAACATACATAATAAGTCCCTCACAAGGAAAAAATATTATTCATTTCCGAATACAAGCATTA
>NW_006499897.1:991929-1016669 GCF_000471905.2 Amborella trichopoda | reverse complement strand
AATGATCATCAATATACTATTCCGCTGACATATTTCTTCCATATATATAAAACCACTAAACTCTACCCTGCTTGTAGCCCTCACGGTCCTAGAGAGAGAAACTGACTCCAGCCTGGGCCCTTATAACCTTACTGTGGTTCTAAACCACACCTTAATGCTCGCATTCCTGGGCCTTAAACCCACACCTTTAATGAGAAGCCCACTCTTCCATTCACCCTCTTGGGTTTGCATCATAGAAAACTCTCTCTCTTCTTTTTCTCTGGTGTGAAAAGCAAGCACCCACATGAATCTCCATCCACTTTCGCCTCTCCTTTTCTTCTAGCGTTTGTGTGTGTGTTTTCGCCATTTTCATTTTGTTGGCAAGAATAAAGCTAAGTGTGACATTTTGTTCTTCCCACCCATGAGCTTCCTCACACAATGAAGGCCACGATGTTGTCCATCCCTGGAGAGAGGCATGATGCATCTATCTTTCCCCTCACTTCAAACCAGCAGACTTTAAGAAGCTCGGCCATTTCGATCTCGGGATGGCTGTGAATTCAGAATAAATAAATAAATAAAATAAATTGAGCGAGTCCATGGGAACCAGCCAAGATTGGCCAGATTTAGTATTTTATTATTTATTTGTTGAGGCTCTTCTATCCAGAAAAAAAAAGTTTTAGGTTTAGTTATCTACAATGCCTAACTAGCACAAAAAACTCTACATAATCCAACAAAAATAAAAAGTGCAACATACCACAACCATATTTATACAATTAAGGTTATGCAACTTTTTTTTTTTTTGAAGAGTACATTAAGTACTTTCACTTATAAGAGCAGATGTAGTGTGATTAGAAGAGCAGATGTCAAGAAAAGTATCTAAATTTCTAAAATATCAAACACAAGTGTCTTATCTTTAATATGTTATCATACCCAAATTAGGCTCGTGATCCTAACGAGTCTCGACCCAATTCTTGGTTTATCCTTACAAGAAAACCACAAAAAATAAGTCATCATACGCAAATTGGGCTCGGGATCCTGGCGAGTCTTGACCCAATTCTTGGTTTATCCTTACAAGAAAACCACAAAATCTTAAACCAAGTAAACCTTACAATATTTCCTCACCTTGATTCTGGCAAACGTATCCAACGCCAATAACGGCCATCTTCGCCCCATACTATCTTTAATTCCCTTGCAAACAAAATGAAGTAATTTCCTCTGGATTCCTCATACACCCAATATCTCTAAACAGACCCAAAATAAGTAAAGATTTCCAATTGATGAACACTATGAACGCTATTTCACCCAAATATAATCATCTTACGATCAAGAAAAACATAAAAATTCTCACACATGGGGATGCACGTGCCAAATTCCACACTTTAACAACATTGTACAGAACTAGAGAGAGAGAATACCAGATTCTCCACCTTACTTCCATTGTTCATTTCCGCAAAAGGATCAAATTTTTTTTTTGGAAGAGTAGCAGCAAGAAGAGTATAATGAAGAGGTTCAGTACTAGGAATAGGGCTACGGCGTGGAGTAGAGCTTTTGCCTCCCATTTTCTGAAGTATTTGAAAAGCCCCAAGGCCTAGGTTGCTACAAGAACAACATTTATAATAGGGAAAAGTGTACAAAAACACCATTTACTTTTGGTATGAGAAGTCGCAATCATTCTTGTCATAAGGATTTCAAGGTACTTGTAAGTGAAAGAAAGACTAATGTGATCTTGCGAATGAATATATTTTGTTTATTTTTCTTCTTTTCGTCTTTTTTTTCTTCTTCTTTTTTTTTTTTGGCAAAAGATTACTTACAAGTACCCTTATTACAATAACTCTTATTTCAAAGAAAATAAAACTAACAAATCTAAGATCTTTAAAAATCTTGATGTCACTAAACCAATTTTCTTTAAACAAAGAAAATATCCATAATTCTTATGCTTGCGAATATAAACACAATATAATTAAATATGGTGAGAAACAAAAAGAGAGTACCAAAGATTACTTCAACCGCGCTTAGTACACCCCATACTGAGTCTCCTCCTTCCGATGATGCTCGGGATCTATAATTGATCACTTGATTCTCCTACATATGGCAAAACCCTCTCAATGACATATTGATTTCGATCTAGAACCAACTACTTAAGGCTTCAACGCCTTAGTCTTGCTCAAGCCCCATTGGCTTAATCTTTGGAGAGATGAGAGAAAGATCAAAGAGAGAAGGAGAGATCTATTAGCAAGGGGATCCTCCCATTTGAGACCAAAAAATCAAATCACCACAAGCTAACCTTAGCTTGGGCGTGCTATCTAGAAACAACGAGAGAAAGATGATTTGGGCGTACCCTCTTAGAAAAACTTGAAATAGATAGAAGATAAAACTTGAGTGTGCCTCAAAATTGGGTGAGAGAGATAGAAGATAAAACTTGGGGCATGCCTAAAAATTGGGGCGTGCCTCCCCTTTGATAATCAAGAGAGAGAACTAAATTTGGGTAGCGAGAGAAAGGGAATTATTAAAGAGAGAGGAGGGAATATATAAGTCATTTTATGAAAGAAAAGACCTCATTTTATAGATTTTCTATGGCTTAAGATTTGTCTTAATTCGTAGGGTTAAATCTTGACCGTCGATCTAAAGAGACTTGTGGGGTGAGAGATTTGAGTCATCAATCTGTTTGATTCACCATCAAGATTCAAAGAGATGAGCTAGAGCTTTATCCTCCCTTTCGTAGATCTATTCACATCAAATCTTTAAATAAAGAACATGTCGATCTAAGGAGAATTGTGAGGTGAGAGATTTGAGTCATCTATCTGTTTGATCCACCATCAAGATTCAAAGAGATGAGCTAGCGCTTTTTCCTTCATTTCCTAGATCTATTCACATCAAATCTTTAAATCAAGAAAGTATATATCTTATTTTCTATTTTAGGATATCCAATCTTTATTTATTAGATCAAGCAATCTTTATTCAAAGACTTATTAAATATTTCAAATATTCAACATTATTGTGTAGTTAGCTATCCCGAAAAGATAAGCCAACAAACAAGGGATAAACATTCTTCCCAAGAAGAACACGGGTGGCAAGTGCCACCCTTTTGGTGGCCACGTGTGGGGCGCACTTAATCCACATTTTTTTAAATTTTGGGCCCCATATTTTATGGAGGTCCATATATTTTTAGAAAATATTTTATTTAATATTTAGATTTTTTAAATCTTATATTTTATTTAAAACATTGAAAAATTAATTTATCTTAATTTATAAATCCAAATGACAAAAATAAAATATCAGAAGATTCACAAAAATTCAAATAAACATTCTAAAAAAGCATATATCATAACATTAATTAAAACTAATTAATTTTTTATGGGAATCGGATCCGTCAGATCTAAAAATTTATCAATATATGGGAGCATTCCATCTTCAATTGCCGACCACGATTCACCTAGCTTTCTCAAACTGACTCGGCAGTTCTTATGACCCACAATCCAATATGGTGGCTCATGATTGGACCACCAAAGTCAACCAATAGACTAGGAAATCTAATTACAGTTTATGAATTTCAGGTTCTCCTCTAGAGACAAAAAATCATGGTCCTCCAGATCATGATGCAATCATGACTCTATGGTGCATAGGGATAATATATCGCACATGTACACGCTTCACCCTCATTGGCGAATCTTAAAACGACTATCTATGTACATGTCATATGATAATATAACGATGAGGTTTTAGCCTTGTCTCTAAAGGCTATTCATCACACCCATGGGCCACACAGTCCTTTGACTCTCATCTGGGCATACTCTGACCTCATCAAGGGCTAACCCACTAAATCTTTCTCGGTAGATCCCTATGCTCAAGTACCTTGCGTTTTTCCAAACTCGGCTGGCCTAGTACGTCGAGCCTAATCTGAGTATCGGCAAATCGCATTTGCCTAGTATGATCCACAAGAGGACCACACTCCCACTGAGTTTATGTTTCACTCTATAAAATTTTCATACAAGCTCTCATAAGGCCTTTAAAAGCCACATAAACCCAACATCGTCTACTTGGCCTTTTGAGGCCTTACAATCTCTCTTTCTCATATCCTCGTCCCCCCCAATTGCAATCTCACTCTCAAGCATTTTTCACTTACTCTCTCTGTTGAGCCTAGTTCGAGTATCGACAAATCACATTTGCCTAGTATGGTCCACAAGAAGACCACACTCCCACTGAGTTTATGTTTCACTATATAAAATGCTCATATAAGCTCTCATAAGACATTTAAAATCCACATAAACCCAACATCTCCCACTTGGCCTTACAATTTCTTTCTCATCTCCCCAATTACAATCTCACTCTCAAGTATTTTTCACTTGTTCTCTCTTATTACATTAACCATGGATTTTGTCATCAATCTTTTCAAAAAGGATTTGGAGGCAGCGCCTCTTTCTTTTTTATACTTGAATCTCATTACGAAAGTGATCGTAGTCCATCTTTTATGTCGCATCGTGAATCATGGATATGTTATCGCATAAGATCATTATGTACCCTCATCACATGGGTCGTATCTTCATTGGCTTAAAGCAGTTCTTCAATCAAGCTGCTCCCTTTTGTAGCCATACAACTAGTGTCATGCCGGTTCCATGTGTGAACAATGGTATGTCGTTCCAACTGACCATCAAACCCAAGTTGGTGTTCCCACTGGAATATTGAGTTTATTTGGATCTTTTTTATAACCGGATACCTGTATAAATAAATATCCAAGCAGCTAAAAATAATTGTGGGATTGTTAATAGTTCACACTGATACATAACACATAAGAAATATTATTTCAGCATTATCATGCCTGTATCCTAAGATAGTATATCAAGTCTCATACTAAACAATAGCTCAATGCTCGTTTGGTTTCGTAAAAACATTTTTCGAACTACAGAGGTTTCAACCACACTAGTCTCTTGGTTGTAAACACATACAAATCAAGTTGTCTAATCCACACAGCATGTGTCAAGGAAACCTTGCAAGATGACCTTCCTACAATATTTTTTATGGTTCAAGGTCTTATGTAATCGAGGATTCTAAATAATTAGAAACATGGGTCAAGGCATATGGGTATGTAAAAACTATTGCATGACAGATTTTCTCCCATTTTTATAAATAACTTCAAGACATAATGTTTTTCTCTTTTTTAAAAAACCATTGACTTGGTATATATATATACATTCACAAGAAATAGTTAGATAATAGTATGACGTTTTAAAATGATTTTTTATAAAGACTTAGTTGACCTTGCGAGACTATGTGGTTTTCTAAAAACCATATTCATAGACTTTGTTTTTTTATCAAATCATCCAATTTAATTTTAAAATACATGTTTAGCCTTCATAAATCATTTTATCGTATTTACCTTTAATTTCCTACCAAGTCAAGTTCATGGCTACAAAATAAAACAAATTATAAATACCATCTTATAATTTTATCCAAAATAAAACCCGATTAAATAATGGTTATTAAAGCCTTGACAAAATACTTCATTTTTGACAAATATGGAGACTTTATCAAGAGTTCATCATCACATGCAAAACATCATATTATGAACATTACCGGTAAGCTGGTTACTAAGACCGAGTTCCATCAGACCACTCCCTTCATGCTCAGATATTTGAATGAGCCACACCCATCTCCCATGTTTCATACTTAGACTCAAAGCTCTCGATCAAATCACATTTCCATGTGTATCACTCCTTCAAGTAGTTCATACTCAAGTACAAGGAGGCACAAAAACAAAGGTATTCAAAATTGGCTCTTTCAAATTTATTAGCACCGATCACCTAATGTCCATACACTCCATACATATTTATAAAACAAATAGCCAAAAAATCAAAGAAGTATATGAAACTTAAAAAAATAAAGGGTTATTGAATCATCTTTCCCAATATGACATTATCATGTAATGTGTGATAGATTTCATACCTTAAAACCATATAGTGTGGTACTTAGGCTTTCTTAATTCATTTCTTTACTTGTTTGACAAGTTTTTGTGATCTTGGAAGAGCACTCAACTGATGAATAATATATTAATCATCAATTTCATATGTCATGAAGTATCCATCCTTTTGCCACTTGGATTCTCTCTATCTCACACCGTGAGAAATAATCTTCTTCATCTCATTATTTTAAATATCACACTTTCGATTCTCCCATTGATCATTACCGTTTCTAAGCTACCATCAAGTCTCTCTCTATATTTTTTCATTTCGAAGAAACCAAGATATTTTTATAGGTATTGTGTTTCTTCTTCTTTCTGCTTATCAGATCGAATACTGTTAAAAAGAGTGTCATATCTTTCCAATTATGTATTACCTCTCTCTAAAGTTTTTATTATAATAAATCATACTTATAGAACACTATAAAATTCATTAAAATGAGCCTAATCCTTTTGAGTATTGAAATAGACTAAAAAATATAAAACAGTGCTCAGATCTGTCCCTAAATTGTATCATTTAGTGAGTCTTTATTTTAGTGGCATTTATGTCACAATGTAATTTTTTCAACAGAAAATCATGTTGAGTACCTCTTAATAAAAAAAAATTTCTCTCAATCCTCATAGAATTTCTTTCTGAAATCTTTTGTGTTGAAAATTAGACTCAAAACCAAATCATAACATCACAGTGTGAATCCCAAATACTATTTTTCTTCAGAGATAAGTGACATTCACGTCACAAAATAAATCATACTGCAGAATTCTAAGATAAACATTATCTAGTAAAATTGTATTTTCTCTGTACCATCATGGAGTTTCTCTTTCAAACCAATTTTATTTGAAAGTAGACACATAATGGTAACACATATATTTCCAGAAGCCTTATATCATTTTGTTAAGTAGGCTTGATAAATATAGTTATTCATGTCTCAATGAGAAATATACCAAATTGCAGAAAATTCAGAATGACCTATCTTCAATCCAAAATTTTTATTCCTCTTTTTCCGTAGATATTTCTCGCTCAAATAAATTTTATTAGAAAATATACTCAGAATGGAAGTCTACAAACCATGTGTGGGCCATAAAAGATTTTGTTAAGAATGTAAATAAAATCATGACTTCTAGGTTATTGAAATAGTTTTCATTGAATAAAACAACACTTGCGCACCCTTCAATAAATATAATATATCTTTCAAACCACAAGGAAATTTTTTAATGAAATTATTTTTGTTTGAATTTGATGAGTTATAATCAAATTTCAGCTAGAAATAAAATCATATTATTGGTAGGAAAAATCACGGAACTCATTAGACAGTTCTTGGATTTTGTAGAGTCAGACCTGACACCCTTTATTGATTAATCCATAACTCTCCATTCCTTTAGGATCTCCCACTGAAATTTTACAGGTAGATTCTACTCTTAAAGACACATAATATCACTGAGTATGCAATGAAAAATATATCATTATCTTTTGCATATCACTGCTCTAATATAGCCCAAAATACCCATTCTGCTGAGTGTCTTTTTTGGTACTTGAAAATTCCAATAATTTTTAACCGTGGGTGTATTACGTGACCACAAAAGTAATTAGTTTTAATATATCTTATTCTCAAGCTTGACCTAGACTCAATAAAAAGAAAAGATAACTAATGACATCAAGTATCAATAGCTTTGATACCAATAAAAGAAAGACTAATGTGATCTCACCGGTGAATATATATTTTTTATTTTTCTTCTTTTCATCCCTTTTCTTTTCTTTTCTTTTCTTTTCTTTTTCGTTTGGCAAATATCATTTACAAGTAGCCTTATTACAATAACTCTTGCTTCAAAGAAATAAAACTAACAAATCTAGGATCTTTAAAAACTTTGATGCTATTAAACCAAATTTCTTTATACTAAGAAAATATCCACCATTCTTATGTTTGAGAATATAAACACAATATAATTAAATATGGTAAGAAACAAAAAGAGAGTGTCGGAGTCTACCTCAACCGAGCTTAGTACATCCCACACCGAGTCTCCTCCTTCCGATGATGCTCGAGATCTATGATCGGTTACTTGATTCTCCTATATATGGCAAAACCCTCTTAATGACATATGGATCTCGATCTAGAACCAACTATCTAGGCTCTCAATTCCTTAGTTTTGCTCAAGCTCAATTAACTTAATCTTTTGAAAGATGAGAGCTAGATGACAGAGAGCGGGAGAGATCTATTAGCAAGGGGATCGTCCCCTTTGCTACCCAAAAATCAAACCATCATAAGCTAACCTTAGCTTGAGCGGGCCATCTAGAAACAATAAGAGAGATGATTTGGGCTTACCCTCTTAGAAAAGCTTGAGAGAGATAGAAGAAAAAACTGGTGTGCCTCAAAATTAGGCGAGAGAGATAGAAGATAAAACATGGGGTGTACCTCAAGATTAGGGCGTCGCCCCTTGGTAACCAATTGGTAATCAAGTGAAAGAACTAAATTTGGGTAGGGAGAAAAAGAGAATTCTTAAAGAGAGAGGAGAGAATATGTACGTCATTTTATGGAGAGGAGAGAATATGTACGTCATTTTATGAAGGGAGAGACCCATTTTATAGATTTTCTATGACTTGGGATTTGCCTCTATTCGTAGAGTTAAATCTTGACCGTCGATTTAAGGAGACTTGTGGGGTAAGAAATTTGAGTCATCCATCTGTTTGATCTACCATCAAGATTCAAAGAGATGAGCTAGTGCCTTATCATCATTTTCTTAGATCTATTCCTATCAAATCTTTAAATAAAAAAAAAAATATCTTATTTTCTATTTTAGTATATTCAATCTTTATTTATTAGATCAAGTAATCTTGATTCAAATGTTTATTAAATATTTCAAATATTCAACCTTATCGTGTAAGTTGGCTGTCCTGAAAAGATAAGCCAATAAACAAGGGATAAACATTCTTCCCAAGAAGAATACGTGAATAGATGGGACATGCCACCCTTAGTAGCCACGTGTGGGCCTCACTTAATCCACATGTTTTTAAATTTTGGGCCCCATATTTTATGGAAGTCCCATATATTTTTCGAAAATATTTTATTTTATATTTAGATTTTTTAAATCTTATATTTTATTTAAAACATTGAAAAATTAATTTGTCTTCATTTATAAATCCAAATGACAAAATAAAACATCAAAAGATTCACATAAATTCAAATAAACATCCTAAAAATTCATATATCATAAAATTAATTAAAACTAATTATTTTTTTATGGGAATTGGATCCGTTAGATTTAGGAATATTTATCAATATACAAGGGCACTCAACCGTCAACTGCGCACCACGATCCACCTAGCTTTCTCAAACTGACCCAGTAATTCCCATGACCCACATTCTATTGTAGGGGCTCATGATTTGACCAACAAAGTCAACCAATAGACTTGGGAAATGAATCCTAGTTTATGGATTTCAAGTTCTCCCTTCGAGATAAAAAATCATAATCCTTCAGACCATGATGCAACTATGACTCTATGATGCATAGGGGTAATCTCTCGCACATGTACACGTTTCACCCTCATTGGCGAATCTTAAAACGGCTATCTATATACATGTCATATGATGATATAATGATGATGTTTTAGCCTTGTCTCTAAAGGCTATTCATCATACGCAAGGGCCACAAAAACCTCATCTCTAAAGGCTATTCATCACACACAACGGCCACGCAGTCCCTTGGCTCTCATCTGGGCATACTCCGACCTCATCAAGGGTTAACTCCCTAAACCTTTCTCGGTAGATCACTATGCCCAGGTACCTTGAGTTTTTTCAAATTCGGCTGGCCTAGCATATCCAGCCTAGTCCGAGTATCGGCAAATCGCATTTGCCTAGTATGGTTCATAAGCTGACCATACTCCCACTGAGTTTATGTTTCACTATATAAAATGCCCATACAAACTCTTATAAGGCATTTAAAGACCACATAAACCCAACAATAAGAGTGTCATTGATTAGGCTCAAAATTTCAAAAAACAATTCTCGAATTAAACCAAACCCTATTATTTTCCACTTAATGTCAAAAATGGTCATTACTTGGCCAAATGGAAAAATAACACTTTTGTCAGCTTTGACAAGATGAGTTGTACATGCAAGAAGCATTTCAAGTTCCATGTCGGGGCATAATTGCCATTTACCTACAGTTTCAAAATTTTAATAATAGGAAGTACGCAAGAGAATAAGAAAAAAGATAACGGTTTCTATGAGTCCACGTAGAAACAAGTCACCTCTTAAAAATCTATTTTTGAGATGGAGTTTTGGACTTAATCTCTAACATGGATATCATGAATATGAAAAAATAAAAAAAATTTAAAAATTAAAAATAATAATTTTATTAAGAAAACTAGGTTCTATTGTTTTAAGATAGACAAGCTATTTGCATACATCTTTAAGATAAATGCTTTATACCTTGGGACTACATAATGTAGACATGCAGTCCAGCACGCATAAAATAATTTTCCAAAAAAAAGGGAAAGCTGTTGTTCTTTGATGAAACGCTTGGCAAGTGAAATATGCGAGGGAAAAAAATGGAATAAATTCTCCCACCATCATCGAAGAGGAATAATACTATGCTTGGTGAGTGAAAAATTGAGTGGAAGAACAAATTCTCCCACCATCGTCCAAGAGGAATTCGAGTTACACACAAAATATATGTTGATATGTGACCATTTAATATTTTACCTTTCTCCACTCTTCTAACCATAGATAGCAAGACCACATTGAACCGATGGTCTGATTGGTCGGACTGCCAATAGATGCTTTGACCAATCTATTCGACAGTAAAAACCTAGGTTTGATAAAACAACATGTTAAAATCAATGTTTGACCAAGGTAATTAGATTTACCGGTTTCAACCCTTTTGGACTGGCTAAACAAAGTGGCAAACCTTTTTTCTAATTATTACATATTTTTTTAATATTGTTATAATTTTTTTTAATGTGGGCTAAATCTGGTCAAATTGGTTCAATCATTTCTCGGACCAATTTTGACTGGCCCAAACACCTCAATGGTTTGGTCCTGATAACACTGATTCTAACGTAAAAATCTAGAGGGTTTTAATGAGAATTTGGAATTAAATCAAAGCATATGTGTACAATGTTCAATAATGAATATCGTAGGTACATTTTCATAAATTTATCTACAAATAAGATGAAGCAATGAAATGATATACATAATTATGGATACATATCAATACGGATATGCATTGTATGGATACATATCTCTAGGATATGGATATCGCGTGTTAGTATTGATATACATCATTATAGATATATATCAATATGGATATGCATCGGTATGGATATTAATACTAACACGAGATATCCATATCCTAACAAAAGTGAGAGAGATCTTTTGGCCACATAGATTTCCCCTCTTCTCTCTCTCACATGCATCTCTCTCTTCTCTATCTCTCTCATACAGATTTTAGAGAGAGATAAAAATAAGGGCATATTTTTGCCTCATTTTAGAGAGAGTTGAAAAAGGGACAGGTTTATGCCACCTTAGAGAGAGAAAGAAAGGGTGGAAATTCAACCCCTTTTGTGAGAGAGAGAGAAATGAAAAAATAAGAGCGAAGGGAGAGATGATAAGGACGGTGACCACCTTTTTAGAGAGAGATGAAATAATAGGGGTGGCGCTCCTCTTTTATTATATAACATTTTCTGGAGGGAGTGCTATTCATATTGGTCCAAGTACAATAAATCTCTGAGGTTATTTGCTTGGGTATTACAGCACACGGGCAAATGTTCAACGCACCCATGTACCCGAGTGGTACATGGTTACTCACCTCTGCATATGGTCGAGGGTTAGCCAAATCTGAGCCAACTCAACTGTGTCTTGAAACACTGTTCAATAGTTAAATATTTTAGGTGCATTTTGATAGATTTTCTTATGAATAATATGAAATAATGCAACAAATAGAGGATTTCATATATTAGTTTATTGTAATACAAAAATGTTATTATCACGCTCAACACGTACACACACATACACAACTACATATACTACTTTAAGATGTCCAGAGCCTTGAACATGGTTATCAAAAGAATGGAGAAATTGATGAGAAACTTTTTGTAATGGCTCATGGGGAAAAAACAAAAATTTCATCTGGTTGCATGGGATTATGTGTGTACTCCAAAGAAAATGGGTGGCCTGGGTATCAGGGAGTTTAAGCCTATAAGTGAGACACTCCTATTGAAGTCGTGGTGGAAGATGGAAGAGATTAAGCCGTTCTTATGGAAATGGATATTAGCAATTCAAATTGGAAAAACATTGATTTCATAAGCTCCTTTTTAGTAGACATAACAAATATAATAAATGCTGGCTCATAATGGATTTAAAACCAAGCTTGGGCAAACTAAGTAGTTGGCCAGTGTTCTCAAAATTCATGTTCCTGAACTCTTCTAATAGGCTTATAACCCCTTAAAGGCGATCACTTTGTGACATTTATGACTTTCAAATTCCTTAATGATTAAAGGTGTGGTTTTAATCTTTAATTATAAAATTCTAAACTTTAAGAGTGGTTCAAATCAAACAAATCTATTAATATATGAAAATCTTGAAAATAGACCTGACGTATTACAAGATGTACGGTTTTTGGGACTTGAAATCTTTTTTGTTTTTTTCCATATCCGTACATCTTGAAGCCAAGGCGATCAATTAGATGGCTTTCCAATGTCAAAACAGTTTTTTTCGATGAAGTTTTTAGGTGCACCTTAATTCTAACATATAAGGTGTCCAATTTCATAAAACATAAAGCTTGGTCGTCAAGCCTACACAAAACACAGGCTTTCAACTCGCTTACCAAAGGAAATAAAGCTTAAACCATTCACTGGCTACGGAGAGGGGCATGGTATTAACGAAGGGAAAGTATGGGCTGGTGGTAGGGTGCACAAACACCCTTTCAATGGTTGAGATTTTATGAGGCCATATCTGACTGCCAATAATTGATTTCATATTTTATTTTATTTTTTATGTAAACAAATTATTTATTGAATTTTAAGATGTAGGTTTATTTTTAAAAATAGAACTAAATAAAAAAAATTAAGAGTATGTTAAATAAAAAATAACCAAAATATATTAAATTAATTGTTATGAATATTTTTGTTCAAAATACTTTTTATTTAATTTTAATTATAATTTGAACCATTAAAAAGGTTATTGTGCACCAATACAAACCCATTAACAAGTATGTCTCTTGTGCAAAGTTCTAGAGCAATGCTTTATGAGGTATAAGTTTCAAACTACAATAACCATTTGGGCAATGGCTGCAAATGAATTTAAAGGGATTTCAAAGGAAGAGTTAAGAGATTATATGCAAAGAGATCATTTATTGTTTGTATATGAAGGTCATGTTCATTCTTATCCCTTAAATTTTAAAATAGGCAGTTGTGAGAGTGTCACTGAATAGAAACAAATTTATCAGACTTCGTAACTCACCCCAAGCCATCCAATTTGATAATTAATGAGTGGAAATAATTGTGACCTCAATGTTCAAAATATAAATGGTCATTTTGTAAATAATCCCAAGAGTTAATGTCTAAATGGTAACATAGGGTACAGAAAAATGATCTTCTGAAAAAGGAAAGGAAGTTCCTTTCCAAGTGAGTACGAGGGTGAGGGGATCTTTTTTTTGTGTGTATATTTTCTTTTTATTTTGTTTGGATTTAGGCATATTTCTTTTCGTTCTTTTTATTTTCTTTTTTCTGGATGATGTAACTATATATACAACAAGGTTACAATTATTCTTAATTGTCAGATATCAAATCCGACAATTTTTTTGGTGTGCCACAAAGTTTGACAAACTTTCTTCTAATTTTGAGTACGGTCAATGGCACACAGCTAGCCTCCTTATTTAAGCCTCCTTATTTAAAATCTAAGAACTAAAGTCGATTATGACATCCTTTACTATCAATGTAAGTGGGCGTTGTGTATGTATGTGTGTATGTATGTTGTGTGTCGATATATATCTATACTCCACAATGTAGTAACTTTTTTGTCTATGGTATTTCATGTAATTAATTAAAAATAAAGTAAACTTTTTTTCTAGAAAAAATTGGTATTAATTCCGTTTTGTCCCAAAAAAAAAAAAAAAAAAGGGTGAAACATTATGGGGTGCCAAAAGAACTTTGATAATTATAAGACATGATTATTACACATTGGCCTAAAAAAACTCGGACCCGCAAAAATGCGTATATTTGTGTTTGTTTAAGAGTGAATTTTTCCAAGGAGTACCGGTAGAAACAATGAATTTTAAGTAGAACACCAAAGTTTCTGGTTCATAATGTAGGTAATCAAATATTAGATCGACCATGTCATTTGTAACAAGAAAATTTCATTCCACAAACTGAAATTAGTGAAGCCTAAGGTAGTAAAGTATGAGTATCAGGCCATGTAATAGGGCTTTGGAAGATCCAACGTAGGAACAAATCAAAATTTGGAGAAAAATAAAAGAAAGAAAGATTGAGAAACCGGGCTTGGTCTAATGAATCAAGAAAGACAAAAATAATTAAAGGAGTTCAATATAATTTTAAAAAGATAAGTTTTTCAGAAGGTTTTTTAGTTCATGATAAATTATGGCTATATTCTGTTCTATTCAAAATGAGTTTTTAATATACTTTAAAGGGAAAATTATTTAAAAAAACTCCCTAATATGTACTTTCTAAGCATCTTTTCCCGAACATTTTTTATATCACACTATTAGCCACAACAATATTTTTCTTTGCAATATTCCACAATTAAAAAAGTGATTTTTTTTTAACCAAAATACCTCCGATTTTGACTTATGATTCCGAAATGTGATGCCCAACATGTGTCGGTCTGCAGCATAAAGAGAGAAACACAACTCAATTTTCAAATTTTGCATTAATTAATGATTAAGTTACATGTTTAATTATTTTTTAAAATAAATAATAATAATTTTTAATAAATACATCCATCACAACTCTTTCTAACGTTAATCTTTGTCTTTTGAGGGGCTGTCAACACTAGAAAAAACCCATATATATATATGAGAAAAGTTTATATAGAGCCAAGGCTCGAAACAATCAAATAAGAGCATACCTCAAAAATTTCACTAGATGAGGTTATCTTGATGCTCAAATATATTCAAATTGATCATCTTGACATCAAGGTGCATGGACATAAGAAAAAAATGGATATTAGGTTTTAGAAATAGTGTATTTTGTAACGCTTTTTGGACCGTCAATTTTCAAGGTTTTCAAGTTTTCATTGATCTGTCGATCCACACTATTTTTGAAGCTTTTAAACTTTATAAATTAAAATTAAAATATATTTTAAGGCTATCACAAAGATTTTCAGTATTGAAACCACATTTCTGGATACTATTTGAAGGTAGGCTCTAATTTGATTGTTTAGATCCTAGGCTCTATACAAACCGCACCATATATATATATAGGAAAAGTCTTCCCAACGCCTATAGGCGAAAATGAATAGTGATTTTTCCTACCGTCATCACCGTCTAAAGTTCATCGCATGGTCACGATTGTACGGTAATGTTTCATGTTTCATTTTTTTTACAAATCAGAATGATCTAAAATTTGGAATGTGTGTACATATTAGTGAGGCGCACCTAATAAAAATATAAAAAAATTAATTCGTGGAAACAATCGATCAAAATCCCCGGAAACTTTTCGTAGGTATTTTGGTCAATTGTTTTCATGTAAAATATATATATATTTTTTTTCGTAGATTCGTTTATTTTTTATGAACACAAGCTCCAAATTTTATATCATTCTGATTTGTAGAAAAAAGAAAAACACTATCGGACAATCGTGACTGTGCTATGAACTTTGGACGGTGATGAGGGTAGGCGAAATAACTGTTCATTTTCGCCTGTAAGCGTTTTGTAGTATCTTCCCATATATATATATATATATATATATGTATTGAGAGAGAGAGCCTAGAATATATAAGTATGAGTCCTCACAAGGAAATATTAAGCAATATTTTACCTCTTCCCGTTCGTCTTGTATGCTCAAATCTCTTAATGTTAATGTCCTTACACATTTATGGGTAGTTTAGACCATAGTTAGCAAGTCTTCATTTAAAACATGATTTTTTAAGAAACGTCTCTGATTTTTCATTTATGGGTGGTGTAGACCAAAGTTAGCAAGTCTTCATTTAAAACATGATTTTTTAAAATCCGTTAAGAACTCCGAGTTTTTCAAAAGATTTTCAAAAAATCGTAATTCAAAGGGGGTTATGGTTATTTGGTCGAGCAATGATTCTTCTTGAAACACAAATAACCGTAATGTTCTCAAGATTGATTTTGAAAAAAATGGATTTTAAAAAGGGTATGGTTTGTATAGAGCCTAGGCTCTACACAATCAAATTAGAGCCTACCTTCAAATAGTGTCAAGAAATGTGGTTTCAACAATGAAAATCTTTGTAATAGCCTTAAAATATATTTTCATCTTTATTTACAAAATTTAAAGATTTAAAAATAATGTAGATCGACAGATCTATAAAAACTTAAAAATCTTGAAAATTGATGGTCTAAAAATGCATTACAAAATACACTATTTCCAAAACTTGAAATCCATTTTTTTTATCATGTCCATGTGTCTTGATGTCGAGATGATCAATTTGAAGATATTTGGGCATCAAATCAATCTCTTCTAGTGAAATTTTTGAGGTAGGCTCTAATTTGAGTGTTTAGAACCTCGGCTCTATATTAACCTTTTCCCTTTGAGGAAGGCAATTTATGAATAGGGGTATTTTTGAAATAATCTAGGGGTACTTCAGAAATAATTAAAAAGAAAGAAAAAAATGTAGAAATAAGTATTCACGGCCTGAACACTTTTCAATCTTTGCCACAATGATAGAAAATATCAGAAAACACATTAGAAATTAGAAATAAGTTTCTATTTTTTGTTTTTTAATAATGTTCTTGAATTTTTTTTCCGCATCTTGGAACTTCACCACAAAAACCGGCTAAAGCCAGACCGGCCAAAGGCCGGTTCCAGCTCAACCGGCCGGATTGTCAAACAGAGGTTTAAACGGTCTGCCGATCCTCTCCGATCAGGTCTCGATAACTCTACTATTTAACCATCATATCCAAAGCAAAACTGGAGAGAGAGATCACCTATATCATTTTCAACATGGATTCTTAACGTTTATGGATGGTTCTGCATCTCATGCCAATTTAGCATGTTCATAATAATGTAATAACAGGTAGGGAGGAATTCAAAGTACCTGGAATCTTTTGAATCGTTTTCAATTAATTCAAATACCATGGAGCAACACCAACATCAACACAGGCACTAGCAGGTCTTGAAAAGAGAAACTAATCAAAATTTGATCAAACATCGTAGTTGTAATTCTCTGGCTTAAACCGTAGGGCTCAAAAAATGCTTTACTGCACGCGAAAGGAAAGACAAACAGTGGAGCATTGTAATTACGATCCAGGGGAACAAGATGCTCAAGAGGTTAGCAGAATTCCCATATCGGAGGCGAAAAGAGCTCCCCCCCTCCGAAGCGAAAAGATCGGCAGTTTCATTAGCTTTCATGTACATATGCTACCAGAAGATCCGGAGGTCCCTACAAATGTGTGATAACTTGTAGGCAGATGATGCCTACAAGTTATTACTGTAAATTTATAATGAATATTTTAAAATTCTTTAGCCCAATGAAACATCATTCAAATACAATATTTAGAACATATAAATAGAAATGCCAGCTTTTTTAATAGCTTCTCATAATGCAGCATGCAGCCTTTCAAACGTGAGCCAAGCAACTCCTAAAATAAACATGGCCTCATAGCTCTACTCAAGACGCAAATGAGGTTACAATCAGAACTTCTTAGCATTAACATATGGGAATCAACAAGTTTTGGCATTGCTTGATTTTCAGCAAATTGAAAAATTATACAATATCTTACTCCAAAGACTGAGTGAAGATGCACCTCTACCTAACCAGATCACTGAATAACCCACATGTTCAACAAGTATGGGAAAGAATTACCCTAACAAGTAGAGAATGCAAAACAAAATTGTCTACATCAGAATTAGGATTAACGAGTACATAGAGGAGACTAAATAACAATATAACTTTCTAACTATTGCAATACAATATCTTACTCGAGAGACTTGGCTTATTGATGCCTGGTGAGGTGTGTCATAGGTCAGAATTCGACCGTAGGCACGGTTCAAGTGAGAGGCACGGCTTATGCCGGGAGCGCTCGGAGTCGAGTGTGATTCTTGTCGGAGCACGGTTGAGACGAGGGGGTAGAGTCCTTTTGTTTTGACCTGCTAAGAAGGCGGAAACAGGTGTAGGAAAGAAGTACGGACATAAACTAAGCTAATACAGAAAATCAGGAAGGTCTGAGGTAGCTAGAGGCCAATGAAAATAGGCCAAAAGACGAGCATATCGGTCGCCTTTGCTATTTGGAGTTGTCTCTCTTTATGTAGTATGTCTATTTAGAACAGCAGCTTCAGCTTCTCACTTGCATGCGCTCGGCACTGCCTCTTTGAGCTTCCCTTCATTCGTTGCTAAGCCGAGGTCCCTGGTCTCCGAGTCAGCCCGCGCTTTTTCGAAGAATCCTGCACCCATGGGCATACGGCCTGGTAGGCCTTCTGTCAACGAAAATGTCATAGGCGTCGCTATCCGGACCTACTAAAAAGTCAGCATAACAGGTCCCAGTTTCGGAGCATACGAAACCGGTGTCGATGAATTTGAAAACGGTGCTAGAACACCCTCTCACTACTTTGGTATAAAGAGCAGAATGGAATGGAAGGGAAGGGGAGGGAAGAGAGGCCAACGAGGATGCCAATGTCGCTGAGGATTGTGGGAAATATATCGTTCCCATACCCAAGCGCCGACTTTGGTGCTCTTTAAACCCAAACAGAAAACAGGAAAGGCTCCGAAAGGCGGTTGGGATGTACGAAGCCTCAGTGGCTCGATGCAACTGGCAAGTGCAATGATGCAGCTGCTAATGGCGTTTTGCTTATGAACTTTCAGGGAGCCCCAAAACAGAGACCAAACAAAACAGACGCTACTGGAACTTGCGCAAACACATTTTCCAGTACCATTTTTCTGTTATAGACCCTGAAATAACGAAAGGAAAGGATGAGTCAGGCAGACGTTATTGGAATATAAGTCAACACAATTTCCAGTTTCGTTTGCTTGATTCAAGCCCCAAAAACAGCCAAAGAGGGCTCAGCCAAATGAACATTGGGTTGATGGTGGCCCTTTGGGACGAAGTCCAAGGAGTCACTTCAATGATTAAAGAATTTAAAGTGTATTAAAAGATTGACCGGACCTACGGTGGGCACCAGACTATTTATACTCAAATTTTATCGATAAGGAACGTAACCCCCACCTCTTTTTGGGTGTAAACTTGCCAAACGAGTTGGTGGATGAAAGAGTCCCGTCAAATTTCAATCCAAGTGATAGTCATGCCATAAGACCTTCGCCCGCTCAGATTGCCGGTAGAGCCGGTTTCCAACACGCTATATTGTTGAGGTTCTAGAGAAGTTTTGAACTTGGGGTAAGAAAACAGGGGGATTTTGTAAAAAACTTTGAAAATAGAAAAAAAACAAATAAATGAAAGGGAAATTACATAAGAAAAGGGGAAGAAATACCTTAGGCTGGGCCCCTAGGCCTAGCGCCAGGAGTTAAGTTGGTGCTGACTGAGATTCGGTTAGTTGTATGGACTTTTCTGGTCCTTGGGGTTTTGTCAGGCAAAATAAGTACGAGTGGAAGGGGGTTGAAAATTCTAATTATTCAGACTGCTTTCAGTTGGGATAGAGTTGAGTCTAGGCCCTAAGATTTCGAGGCTTTCGACTTAGGGTTTGATTTTGGGTCAGATAGAGTATGGGTTTATAGCAGCAGAGCTTCGGCGCTTTGTCTAAAAAATTTGGCCTTGTTCAATAGAGGGATTGCCACTTATTTATAGGCAAACAAGCATTGAAATCACTGTTGAAGCCTGCAATTGAATATGGGATGTTTATATGCTGGCACAATTGGCAATTCCTCCAACGTAGTTCTTATTGGCAGCACTTTATCATTAATTACAGTCTGTGTAATTAGTACTTAAGCAACCTGTGATCCTGTAGTACGGTGTGCTTTTGGAGGCTGAGTGTCGGAAAATCAACAAATTTTGGAATGTCATTGGTGCTATTGGGACTTCTGTTTTCTGAAAACTACCACATGTCTTGCTCTGGGGATTTTTCGTTCGGTGACCAGCCAATAAGTTGTTGTTGGAGTTTAGAATGGTGTTGATGCAACTACCAACTACGTTATGGTCAGCAATTGTTGGGCACACAGCATCCCTATGTCTGATTGATGTGACACTTCTTTCGATGAATCTGAAGGCAGCAAGGCTAACGAGGTTGTCAGCGTCGTTTTCGTACCGATACCTGATGTCTCAGTCTGTACATCCTGGTTATCAGCGATTGTTTTGACCTGTAAGAGACATACTTCATTACCGATGGTGTTGAAATATTTGGCAATTTCGTTGCCTGCTTTTTCTGTTAGTTTATTTTTGCATCTCGAGGCATATGTTGCCCCGTCAGTTTTGAATATCTGGACATTTGTTCTTGCAACAGACTATGGATTGGTGTTAACGAACCTGCCAATATCATCAGAACTTCTTGCTTCTTGGTTGTTTCCAGTCTGGTAGACTTTGATTATGGTCTGCTTGGTTTGGCCTTCAAGGGCATTATTCAGTGCTTCAGATTCTGCCAAGTGGTTCGGATGTTTAGAGTGTGGTTTTATGGTCGGTTAAGGTTGGTTATTATTGATTCAGATTTCAGGGTAGCTTGTCATGGGAATTTTCGTCTCCCACAGTTGCCTCGATCGGAATCGGGATCAGGATTGGGGTGTCTACACCGTTAGACAAAAAACATTACTACCTTGTGAGGCAAGGTGTGTGTGTAGCACATACACACACGCACAACCAGTATAGGGAAAATCAGTCGGTTCAAATTCTAACCGCCTGGTTAGTTCAGAATTGGCCATTGGCCAGTTTTGGTTTCAGCCGGTAATTTATATAAAAAAATTTTTAAAAAAAGATTTTGTTTGTAATACATTTTTAATGTTTTCAACATTTTTGAAATGATTAGAAATCGTTTTGGTCATTAATAACTATTTTCCTATTTTCCCATCTTTTTTGAAAATTTCAAAAATACCCTTAAGCAAAAGTCGATTATTTAAAATCTATTTTTTAATTATTTTCCAACTTCATTTGGATATGCTTTGTTTAATAATGCTTTAAATATACTTTTCATGTTTTATTAGATTTTTTTGTATTTTTATTTTTAACACCATTTTTACCACCCAAGAGTTGCCCAGTTATGTCGGTTGATTCAACCGGTTTACCGATTAGTACCAAGTATCTGTTTCTCGGCCCATGTTAATCATTCCGGTTCGATTTTTCCTACACTACACACAACCCATACACACACACAAATAGCGCTTACGTTTAATGGAAGGAGATCATAATCAACTTTAGCTCTTAGATTTTAAATCAAGAAGCTAAGTGTGTGCCATTGACCATGCTAAAAATTCAAAAGAAAGTTCATCAAAGTTCGTGTTACACTCCAAAGCTGTCGGATTTGACATCTAACAATTAAGAATGATTATAACCTCGCCGTATATACAAGAAAAAAAAACCCAAATCACAACAAGATAAAAGGGAAATATACATAAAAAAAGAAGAAAAAAGACCCCTATACCCTAGTATCCGCTTGGAAAGAAACTTCCTTTCTTTTTTCCGATGATTATTATTTTTTTGTGCACCTTGTGATTCCAATTAGACATTAACTCTTCATTTAGGGCGTGTTTGTTTGGGGAACGTTCTTCTCTTGAAGAAGAACCTCCATTTGTACTGCAGCACTTCCGCTTAAAATCCCTTTAAATTATTTTCTATTTGTAGTTTGAAACTTATACTTAAAATCCCTGTTAAATTATTTTCTAATTGTAATTTGAAACTTATACCTGAAGCATTGCTCTAGAACTTTGCCTGACTGGTCTCTCTTTCCAAGTTTTCAACATAAGGGAAACAATTTTTATTCTCCAAATCTTTGCATCCATCCTTGCGACAATAGATATTTAACTAATATTGGTGAAACCCAGTGAAATTCGTGAGCTCTTGAAAGCCAGAGCCATGGAGCACTAGTATGAGGGCTGTAAATAATTCTTCTTTTGATTTACACAAGAGAGATATATGTTAGTGGGTTTGTATTGCTGCACTAGCATCTTTTAATGTTCAAATTAACTCATCCTCATCTAAGGGCTAAAACTAAAATTTATACTTTTTTTTAATTTTAAAAATCTATATTCATATGAAATTTGGGTTTCATTTTTATAATTAGAATTAAATGAAAAATATCTTGAATAAAAATATTGATAAAAGTTAATTTAAGGATATTTTGGTTTCTTTTTATTTAACATATTTTTTAATCATTTTTATTTAGTTCTATTTTAAAAAGTAAACCTACACCCTGGAATAGAAAATATTATAAAGTTTCAATAATTATGTAAGTGTCATTATACTATTGTAATTAATTATTATTATCAAATTAATATTGAGAAATTATCGTTAATATACCGATATTTTAAAAAAACTGAAAAAAAACCCCAAACTTTACAAAACTTCGCATGCACCCTTTTTTTCAATTTTTGAGTTTCTTTAGACGAAATTACCCTTTATGGTAGTCTATTTACCGCAATACATTATGACCTTTACGGTAATTAAAATACTGTTATAATTTGATATTGTATTATGGTATTTTAAATACCGTTATAATGTATTACGGTATTTTAAATACCGTAATAAAATGAAATTACATTATCGTATTTATAACGATATTTAAAATACCGTAATAAAATAAAATTACATTACGATACTTTGAGTACTATAATATGTTTTTTATTACTACAGTATTATTTTGACTGTACTGGCTTTGAAGGGTTATCACGGCAATCAAAATGCCGTAATCCTTTAGCACCTTATAACAACACGAAAAGCCCCAGTTTTTCCCATTCTTTCGTTGCCGAGTGAAGACCGCAGCAAAAAATCACAGCCTCTATGCACCAGTAGCAATTTCAGGTATCTATAGGAACCAAAAAAAAAACAAAAACTCACGAAATCACTTAGAACCACTCTGAATCTCTCTCTCTCTCTCTCTCTCTCTCTCTAAATAAACCCAACTAATGCAAGAGAAAGACTGAAATCACACCATTTATAAGTAGACCACCCTGAACCAGGCAAAAGAAAGTAGAGATAGAGAGAAAAACTGAAAACTTAAACGATTGAATTGAGTGAATTGACTTGGAACAGTTGATTAAGTAAGATCTTTTGAATGGAAAAAACAAAGTTCTAAGAGAGAGTAGCGAAAACAGAGAGCCTCTAACATGAAAAACAAAGGCTTATATGAAAATGCATTTAGAGAGAGAAAGAACAATTCAGATACCAAGAATTTTCCTTTCGGCCAAGCTACTATGTGCAGAGAATCTACAAAAAGGAAGAACCTCCTACAATTTAAGAAAAGCTTGGCCATGAACCAGCCATTTTATGCACAATAACAAAATCTCGAACCCCCTTTTCTATATGAAGATACCCAAGAAATTTTTAGAGAGAGAAAATGGTTTTCCATTTCGAAAGCATCAAAATTCTATGCAAAAAGAACCGAATTCAAAAAATTCAAGAGCCCACCTCGAAAAGAGCAAGCCCAACGTAATAAAAAAACCGTCACGGTTAGGGTTTTACAGCACAATGAACTCAGTAACGAAAGAATGGGAAAGAAGAATGGGGCTTTTCGTGTTGTTATACGATGTGAAAGGAATACAACATTTCGATCGTCGTAATAACCCTTTAAAACCATTACCATAAAAATAATACCGTAGAAAAAAAAAAAAAAACCTATTATGGTACTCAAATTACGGTAATGTCATTTTATTTTATTACGGTATTTAAAATAAAATACCGTAATACATTACCAAATTATAACAGTATTTTAATTACCATAAAGGTCATAATGGGTTATGGTTAATAGACTACTGTAGGCAAAGTTTTACAAAGTTTGGGGTTTTTTTTTCTGATTTTCTTAAAATATAGGTATGTTAGAGATAATTTCTCATTAATATTATGATAACTGATTAATTAAAATATATAATTGTCAAGATTGTATGCAACACTATAGTTATAAAAATAAACATACCAATTAGTAAACACTATTATCATTATTCAAATTACTCAATCACAATAACTCAAGCCAAATGATATTCTTCTTTATTTCTAAATCGCACAATAAATTAAATTTATAAATTTAAATAAAATATAATTAGGTTAAATAGCAAACGACACAAATAAATATAGTACCAAACTGCAGTTAATAAAAGAAACTCATTTTGTTACTAAACATTTTAAAAGGGTGTTCAAAATTTAACCTCATCTAGACATATATGATTAACTGTCATAAAACCACAACAATAATACCAATGTTTAAAAAAACGCCGAGTCGAACTCGTCCGGTTCGACTTGGGAATCACCATGGACGGATCGAATCGGCGAAAAAAACGGGAATCGTCCGGTTCTAGAGAGAACCTGACGATTCTGCACAGTGACTCGCCGATTCACTATACGGAATCGGAGAGTCCGGTTTACGGTTTTTTTTTTTTTTTTTTTTTTTTTCTTTTTGTAATCCATGATTAGATTTTTTTGTAATACTTGGTCGATTTTTTTGTAATCCATGATCGAATGTTTTTTTTTTTTTTTGTAATCCATGATCGAATTTTTTGTTTTTTTTATAACCCATGATAGAATTTTT